>VZRZ01005951.1:28862-62115 GCA_013398175.1 Climacteris rufus | reverse complement strand
CCAGGAGCCGTCAGAGATAGGCCCTGACTGGACAGCTGTGGGAGCTTCTGGAAGCTCCTTACAGGAGCCATCTTTGGCCCCTACCACACCCAAAAAGCTAGACCCCCCAAACTTCTCAAACCACGACACAGGCACACTCCAAGTAGTTACTTCTTTTAATGCAATTAACATCTTCTGTGTTTCATAACTATTAGTGGTGTATTATATTCCCCACACCAGAAAACTTTCAATATCTTTTAAACCTACTGGGACTCTAAAACCTCATCAATTCTTGTGGAAAAGAGTTATGTATCTTAAATCTACCCCTTGTGAAGTATGTGAGGTTTTTTTGGTTATTTTTTTTAAAAATTTTGTTCTGAAAGTGTTGCACCTAATTTCCTTAGCTGCTTGCTGTTGTTACTAAAATAGACAGAGAGCAGCTTCCTAACCTCTGCAAGGCATGACTGACTGTATAGGTCTATAGCATAATTTCTCTGCAGTCACTTTTCCAATTAAAAAAAAGATAAAAAAATATTGCGTTTTGTTACCTATTCATGGACAAAATCAAAGCAATATTCTGATAATCCTTATCTTTCTATTTTTTTTTATTTATACTCTTCCTCAAGCAATTTGAGCTTCATAAGTTTCCTGTTGGCTCACTTTTGTGGTTGTCATGGTCTCTCTGAGTGGGAGCTCTGTTTCTTGGAAATGCAATATTTCTTGCTCTTCCCAACCCCTGTTGGCTCAGCATCATCTCTAAGCTTGTTAAGCACTCACCCTGTCCTACCATAGAGACTGTTTGAGATATTAAATAGAAGATCGAAGTTGTTCAGTCACTTGTCCTCCTCTCCTAACGACTTTCAAGGTTTCTTTTATCTTTATCAAATACACTGAGACTTAAATTTGTTTCAGATGATTGTCTCCGTAGTCTCCAGTGGAATATTAAAATGTTTCCATATGTTGAAAGCTTTTTCTATTTTATCCGTCACCCAATTGTATTTTTTATTTTAATAAAGATTGAGGTAATAGAGAAGCCCTTCTGTTGACCTAAGATTTGGATATGGCTTGTCTTTCTGAGACATATCACCTGAGAAATTCAGTAGAATGCAAAAGAATGTTTCAGATCCTATATTAGGAAGTGGACTCAAAGCAATATTATACTCTCAGTTTTAAAGTGTGCTTTCTTTATCAAATCTGTCTCTCTCTGACATAGCAAGGAAAATAATGATTTGCCACATTAGATTGAAGAAGGCAAAGGTATACTGAGCTAAAAAACCCCAGACCATTGAATTAAAATTGTTGATGCATATTAAAAAAAACCTGTGAAAATAAAAAAAGATACATTGAGAGATGCATTTCATTAAAATGTTCTTTGAACGTTCTTCACTCTCCTTGTTCTCATTCATTTGTTTTATATTATAGAAGGGTTTTCTAACTATTGGACTAAACTCACTGATTGCCACTTGATGTTCATATGATCTTCCACAGAAGTGGAAGGCACAAAGTTTCTCCCTTTTGTTTACTACCCTTATATTTTAATTTTCTGCCAGCCTGTATCTTGTGTGGTTTGAAGCAATTTCTCAAGAAATAGAATAGAAAGGAGATCCTTTTATGTTGCTAAATATACATTTGACCCAAAAGAGATGAATTTGAAGTGGGTGGCCAGAATTACAGCAATATTCTAGATGAGCTTGTACAAAATAACATTTAAAGTAGAAAACTGGAAATAGTTTGCCTAATGCATCTTAACATTTTACTTGCCTCTTCTATACTTCAAGCTGCTGGTTCACAGTTTGACTAACCACAGGCATTTCTTTCTCCCCCAGTCTTGCAGCTAGTTTAAACTGACGCTTTTGTTGTTGGTTCAACAATAAATGATGGGAAACAGCTGTACTTTGACATTCCACATATTGTTGTAGTTCTATTCGTCTATTGTCAAACTCTTGCAGTTTTAGTTCCATTTCTCTGCCTTGACAAAGTGTTCCTGGTGACTCTTGAGACTTACTCCTAGCCCATTATCCTAGCAGATCACAGCAAAAAATTGCTCATTCCCTTGTCAACCAAGCAGGCAACTCTGAATGCTCCACTCCGCTCTGAAAACCTAGGTCTCTCACTTTCATTCCCCTTAGTTTTCACCACTATTTTTTTTTCTCCTTTAATTTCTTCCCAAATCAATAGTTTTACCCCATGCCTTCCCCAGAACAAAGTTTAAACAAAGCAAATACTCAAAAATATATCAGGCCATGGGCTGTACTGTGCCTAGAATTGTCATGATAGTGATTTCTAGAGCACAGCAAGTTCAGTCAACATTCATTAATTCCAGAGGTGTAGGCAGGTTTGTTGTTCTCA
Organism: Climacteris rufus; assembly: GCA_013398175.1. Lineage (NCBI taxonomy): Eukaryota > Metazoa > Chordata > Aves > Passeriformes > Climacteridae > Climacteris > Climacteris rufus. The sequence goes on along the minus strand of VZRZ01005951.1, from coordinate 59,787 downwards.
GATACCACCAAGAAACAGCCAGAGCAGGGAGGGCCAGCAATAGCAGAGGGTGGGTAGTGATAATGTGGATAGTGGTACTGTTCTCCCCAGTGAAGGTGCAGTTCCCCCCACATCTGAGCAGGGTAGGTCAGAGCAGAATGCCACCAAAACAGAATGACTTTTCAGGTCCACTGTCTCATCAGGGATTGCAGCTAGGAGGAGGAAGAGATGCAGCCCAAAATTAAGAAAGAAAAGGAAGCAGAGCTGAAGACAAGTTAATAGGCCTGAAGTCCATCCAGAGACAGTGCCAGAAACAATAATAGATAGTGCCAGAAAGAATAAAATACGGACAACTACAGGTATCATAGACAAAGTAGAGAAAACAACAGTCACAGCAGACCCAGGGGCTATTTAAGGAAGGACAAACCAAACCAAACCAAACCAAAAAACCAACCAAACAACCAAAAAAAAAAAAAAGAAAAAACCCTATTACTCAATTTAATGACTACATACTTACTGGCTTCCCTTGTCAGCTGTGTACGCCAGAACCTACACAGTCTATGCACAGGTGTTTTGTCTTGTGTTCTTTCATTAATCAACAGATTCAGAATTTGCTGCTTTGGTTTAGCTCAGTTTTTACCAAAGTTTACAAGAAACCTGAAATGGTTATTGCTATTGGGTTCTTGTCTGAAAATGCAGAAGTTCAATTTCAGCTAGCCTTCCCCAATAAGGCACCTGCAGCCTGCAAGCATTAGCAATTTAAGTTATGTTTTTCACTTATAAAAGTACCATAGCTCAACCTGAGACCAACAGCCTCAGTCTGAACTTAAATAAAATTCTGTGACCAATCAGCAGAGCTTGTGTGGGTGGAGATCCCAAGTGAGACTGATCAAAGCAATTTAAGCCTATTAGTGCACTCCTGACCCTGCATTTATGAATCACCTAAAAAGCTTTCTAAAGTTCTTCAAACAACCAACTCAAAATATTATTGATAAGTTAAGATTTTTCTGCTCCATTTTACCATTGCTCTTATCGTACTCTTCTTATGCAAATTTCTTCCTGGATTTTCAGATCCCTCCATCTGATATAAAACAAAGCATTAATCTGCATATATTCTAGAGAACGCACTGGCTGAACTTGCCACCTGCCTCTTGGTTTGACATATGCTATAACTTCAAAGTATGTGTAGTAAGGGATTCCAAACCACAGTCAGTTGTGGTAGACAAGAGAGTTTTTGTAGACCTGTCTCAGTCAGCTGCAAATATACACGACCTTACAGGATCTTCCTCTGAGTTAATTTTGACCTGGTCAGATGCACGACACTTCCAAATCAGAAACTATGTAGGTGAAATGCACTAGGAGTAATGGCAAAACAACCCATTTGTGCATGCCAAACTAGTTTAGAAACAGTTTTGTTTCTGAAAGTTTTCCCTCCTCTAGAAGATGTTGATACTAGATTTTTCAGTCTAGTAAATAAAAGAAGACAAGGTGCTCATTAAAGCAATGCACCTTTCACCTTGGCCATATGCTGTTTATAAGCAACTGTAGTATATTATTATGCCAGTGACAGTCGTAAATCCTTAGAGAAATGTTCCTGTGAAAATACAGTCCACATATGTCTGCAAGACTGATAATCACTGCAGTGATTAACATACAGATACTCTTATGCTAATCCCTCAGTACAATTTCTGTTGCATCAGTCTACCTCCAACTGTGGATAAACTTTGCTTATATATTTTTCTGAAAGAAAATATATAAAACCAATAATGTCTAATGAAATGTTTCATTTCTAAAAAGAAAGAAGTCAGGACAGTGCTGTAATTTCAGCTATAGCAGACAGTTGATGGAATAATTTCTGCATGGTGTAGGATCCATGTGCAGAGTACAGGTCAGTAAGCAATACTTTAGTGTGACAGATAATTTATGCTGTTTGGCTCAACATCAGGTGAGAATTGTGATTCTTAGTCAGCTGCCCAGTCAGAGTAAGTATGTCCCAGTAAGTGGCCAGCCCACAGCTTCCAGACTGCAGCTATGCTGGTTTGTCAGCATGCCAAGACACTTACCATTTTCCATTTCCTGCTGCCCAAGGAAGTGCATGTGTAGGATCTTGTCTCTCTGTGGTCTGTTGTGGTCTTGCAGACAAATGAGCCTTTTAGTCCACAAGAATATTATGTCAATACTATGTCAAACAATGTTTTTGTTTATTTGGATAGAGAAAGTGGACAGCAGATTTTGCGACAAATGGAAGAAGTAAAACATACTATAGTAAAAAAGAAAGTGCTGCCTACTCTAGATAAATTAAATATGTTTAAAAGTTCACCCACTTGTTCTGTTTGATATGTGTGGGCTAAATTAATGAAGTTGTCCCTTCTTTAGCTACAGTCAGGTGATAAACAGGCAACTATTTCAGATTATAATAATTTCAATTTTTAGACAAAGTGAGAAAACAGAATATATCTTGTCCTGCCAGTCTGAAAAATTTTGGCTATGCCACATATAATATTAGAAGGTAATTTCCCTTTCTCATTGCAAAGTTTTCATATTGAGTAAATACTTTATTCTTGTGAAGAAAGCACTTTTGTCATAGTGAAAATGTAGATAAGTCATAATTTTGTCACTCTTTAAATGTTAAAATGCATAATTGCTATAAGTATGACTGCTACAGATCTGGTCTAATGTAGTGATTTTTGCAATTCAGCTCAGCTCTTCTTAATACATTCAGCGACACTTTTCTTTAAGCAATCAGCTTTACAGGGCCTACAAAATTCTTGTGCAAGGAAAGGAAAAGGACCTATTTTAGGACTTGCTAAAGCAATAGCTGATAGAAAGATATAATAAAATCATAGATTCATAGGATGGTTTGGGTTGGAAGGGACCTTAAACTTCACAGGGACATCTTCCACTAGACCAGGTTACTCAGAATTCCACCCATCCTGGCCTTGAACACTTCCAGGGAGGGGCATCCACAACTCCTTTGTGTCTCACCACCCCCACAGTAAAGAATTTCTTGCTAATTACTAATCCAAACCTACCCTCTTTCAGTTTGAAGCCTACACTTGTCTAAACACTGTCCTAATACTGTATTTCCCTGTAAGTAGTCCCTCTCCAGCTTTAGGTACTGGAAAGTACTATAAGGTCTCTCCTGAGACTTCTCTTCTCTGGGCTGAACAACCCAAAATATCTCAGCCTGTGTTCACAGAAGAGGTGCTCCAACTCTCTAATCATTTTATGGCCCTCCTCTGGACTCAGTCCAACAGTTCCATATCCTTCTTATGTTGGGGGCCCGAGAGCTCGACACAGTACATCAGGTAGGGTCTCTCAAGAGTGGAGGTATCCTCTAGCTGCCCTCTCCTAGAGTTTTCATTTTCTCAGCACTTGAGTATACGCATTGTCATGTCTGTATTTAGCACAAGGGATGACAGTAACCTCTGCCAGGACAGAGAAGACAGGAATGTGTATGGAGGTGTAAACAAAATATGTAGTATAGAAATGAAAAAAGAAGGGGCAAAAAAGTCATCATGAATGTGGTTAAGCACTGGAACAGATTGACCAGAGAGCTGACGGAATCTCAGCCCTTGGAGGCTTCCAAGACTGAGCAGGGCAAGGCCCCAAACAAGCCAATTTATCTTAGGAGGTCAGCCTACTTGGTGACAGGGTCACAGTGGATGGCCTCTGGAGGTCACTTCCAGCCAAAGTTTGCCTGTGATTTTTCTGAATCAGTATAACCAAACAGTAACCTTCTACAAAAGTAAATATCCGCTTCAGGAGACTCTCTAACTGCTTGTTTTATCTCAGGAGGTCCTAATGTGGCTCCTCAGTTATGTCAATTAGCAACATTAGCATTCCTTTGCACACAAAATCAGCCTTGTTCATATGCCATAATTACTTTCACTTCCCACCTTGAAATTTAGGCAGATATCTCAATGATTAGATGTTATCACTGTTTACAGTGCCTGACTGTGCTTTTGAACATCTTTGTGTCAAGGACAAGATACTGACTTCTTGTTTAGGGAACACTGCACAAGCACGTAGCTTAGTCTAGGGGCACTTCCAATGAGTCAGGTTAATGGGAAACAGGAAAGAAAGTAATTTCCTCTTGGTCCTTGGCTCTTCTCCATTTTTCTTTATCTCCTCCCCCTCCACATTTTGTGTCAATTGCAGGCTTAAGATCAGCCCCTGACCTCTTTGTTCTCTCTTTTCTTAGAAATTCTCAACCCTTTTTTAATTTCTGAGGCTCACTGTTTTTCTCTGCATGCTACTCTTCCCAGAGGAAGCAGAAAAAATGAAAAAAGATGCACAGTGATGATACAATCACTTATGAAGGAATAGATCCTACTTAATTTAGCCAGGAATTTTCTTGGGAAACAGTAATGTCAGCTATCATATGCAGCAATCTCCCAACTTCCTGCATTTTAATTTTTTCGGTGCTTGTTTTTTATTGAAATACTCCGGATAGGTTTTTTTTCCACAATATAGTTCTGTGTGCTCACTCTCAGTCTCCTGCATTCTATGCAATTTTTGAAACTACCCACATTCCATAGATAGTTGACCTAATCAGAGATTTCAGATGAAAGGTCTAAATCTTGACAGTATGAATAAGGTTTCCTTCAACTACTAGATGCAAATGATAATTCATGGGAGTCACAAGCCTAAGAGAGTGTTTTCCTAACTGAGGGTGTGTTTTTCACTGGTTTCCCATACTGATAAACTCTACCACAGTCTTTTTGCAGTGTACACTTATATTTGACAGCTGCCTCATTGACATAAATGATGTTTTTAAACTGTACAGGTTGTACATCCTGGTGATCTGCTCCTGAAATCTCTCCTGTGGGAATCAATACAAATGTTCCCTTGTAAGTGACGGCTGAATGGAATCACTCTTAAAGTGCTTAACAACTCACATTTATAAGGAGACAATTTACAGACTTGCAAATTCTATTTTATTGAATAGAATATGTTTCTATTGAAAATGGATAGGATGAATGGGATTATTAGTCCTGTATTTTCAGTTTCACTTCACAGCTGGTAGAGCCTGTAGTTAGTGAAAATTCAGTCACTACATGAATGCTGCTCCTTAGGTCCCCGGTATGAAGTCTTATGCTTTCTTTGACATTTCTGTGCTGTATAAATTGGGGCATCCTTCATATCTGCCTATAAAGATGTCGCAATTTCCACTAAGGTGTCCGGGTCCACACCAAGCTTCCTTTGCTCAGCTAACTGCACTCATGTCCAGCTCACTGCTGGGAGTTGTACTGAAGAAACCAACAGCAAGACTCTACACAGGTCTCCACTCCTTGCCTGGGGAGCTGCCTTCATGCTAAAGCTCTCTCACTTGTTCTCCACCAGTTCCAGAATTGTTAAGACTGATCTGTGCTTAACATGAAGGAAAATTACTCCTTGTTACCTGGCCCATGAAATGAAATGAGGAATTGTAACTTCAGTGTACTCTCTAGGGCTCGCTCCTTTCAGAGACACAAGCTTCTAAAAGTCATGCAGACAATGACACTGACAGGATCTGTAAGCAAAACAAAAGCATTTTAGTGTTATGTAATTTGGTTTGCATGAAAATCAGACCTTTGCACTAGTCACAATTTGTGTGTTCGCCCTTATGTCCCAGTGGTGCCATTGGGTTTGTTTTTCCTAGTCGCTGTGAAGTGTAATTCTTGTGCAGCCACTGGAAAATTCAGCAGTTATATAAGACATTAAAAAAGTTTCTGTTTGAACTCTTCCTATCTGTCTTATTTTATCTGTTAGTAACTGGTAATTATGAGTTCACGCTGATCTACAATTTCAGTTTCCACAGCAGTGCTTTTTAAAAGTGAATTGTTTTTTGTCTGTCTTATTCTTCTTCAGTAATACATTTCAAGGTTTCGGTGTAACACTGAAATACTCATAAAGTTCCTAACCAGTTGCAAATTTTTGGACTATATTATAGTAATGGAACCTGCCTGAATGAAAAATGAGGCACAACAGTGCAGACAGAGTGAAGGGAGAGCAAGAGAAAAGAAGGAAAAAAAAGTATACAAAACTGAGCACAAAGGAACAAGAGAAATGCAGATTGTAACAAAAAGAAAACCGGAATAACAAAAGGTAAGAAACAGTGGGAAGAGATAGACAGAGAATCATAAAAAAATTAATATAAATCTTTGGTCACTGCCTAACAAATAGATTAGCAAAATGTCATTTTTTGTTCTATCTTACACCCATATGCTTGATACAATACAGTAGCTGAAAGACTAACATGCCAATGTGATACTTAAGTTTCTGAGGGAAACAAAATCTTGAGGTCAAATATCAGACAATAAAATGAGGAAAAAATTGTTATTGCAAAACTGCCATTAAAACAATTAGAGGAGTTATCTGAATGCAAGTTCTTAGACTAGAGATCACACTAGTTGAGTTTTAAGAAGTGGTGGAGCCAGTACTTTCTTTGGGATCTGTTTCTTTGGATAACCACCCCAAGCAGGATGGCCCACTGTATTTGAAATTCAGTTTTTTATTGATCAACAGTTGCACTTGTGTTAATGAATAAATGAGAGGTGCTTAGTTAGCTCTGCCTTCCTTCACTGCCTGTTTATCAGCATTAATGCTATTTATATTCTTTAATTTCTCAGATGTTGTATTCCATGGTTTCAAGGGCTTAATTTGTTTGTTTGCTTTCTCTCTGGGATTATCATAACATAGCTAGCCAGTTGTTATATCAATTGCCCTGTTTGGCTTTCTGCATTCCATAGTGGCATGACACTTGCACTCTCCAGTCCTTGGAGCTCCTTAGCCACTGTGCCAGTTATAATCAGGTGTAATCTCCTGGCCTCAGCATAATGAGAGAAAAGTTTTGTATCAACAGAGTAAGCCATCTCCTTCCCAAAAATTATCACCTCCATGGTTCTGCCACGTAAATTCACATGGAATATCCCTCTCTAAGCTAGGTTTACTCAAATAATCCTAACGATTTTTGATCCATTGAAAACAATAATTGAAGTATTTAAGCTAAGGAAAAAGAGATAGTTGCTGTTACTTCTTAAACAGCCCCACTGGAGCCAGAGTGTCATATCTTGGTGTGTTTCTAGGTTCCCCTTATGGTTAGCATTCCCATATTAAGATGCTGGGAGCTGGATGAAGGATTTCTGCCTTTGGTATGTTAATAAGATTTCAGGAATAGGCTGCTTGTTGTAAATTGCCTCTTAGGTTTAAACCTAAATCCAAGTGGCAAATTTATGATGTTCAGCCCTGGGACGACTTGATTATATTGAAGTGTGCTGGTAACTACAGGGGTCTTTGCTTATGTGTTCCTGCTTAATATCCTTTTGGTCCAGCTATTAGCATTGAACTTCTGTTGAAACATAGCACATTGCACTCACTTCGAAAATGTGATGTAGAACAACTTTGCCACGATTTTGATCTTTGTGTCATATCAGAATTTTGTCTACAAGTGATCATAAATAAGGCAAGAGGTAGATCCTAAATGACAGACATGCATTCATAGAGAAATATAAATTGTCAGCTGAGAATTTTCCTTTGTATTTATATTAACACCACTGATTGCTCCCAACTGCACGAAACTTTGTGCACCTCCAGAGATCACCAACATGCTTACACTAACAGTAACCCAGAGGTTTAGCTTATCTGTTAGAGTTCTGAAACAATTGCTAACAAATTTCTGATCTGCTTGTAAGCCTTGTGTGTGAATTTGTTTTTAAGTCTCTAAGACTAGGAATTGAAATGAAGGAATAGCAAAAAAAATGCAACTTGGTTTTTTTTTCCACATTCACTGATGTCATGTTCACCTCCAGGAGAATATGAATATCAGTGAAAAAAACTTCTTTCCTGACTCAGATTTAAAGACTACAATCAAAGGTCACAATTGCAACTGGCTGGCAGTGAAGCAGTCAGTACTCACAACCATGTGTTGCCTAAACAGTGCATGGGAGAAGTGGCCATCCCAGTTTTGTATCACTTGTGAATTTGCTTAATATCCTTTGCAGTCCTGTGTCCAGGTCATTTATGAAACTGTTGAAGAGCACAGGGATGAGGACGAAGCCCCATGGAAACCCATTAATGACAGATTGCTAGTCTGATGTCGTCCCATTCACTTTAATCCTTTGAGCTCGACCCATGAGCCAGTTGCTCACCCATACATGATGGGTTTATCCAGCTCTGTGCCGGACTTTTTGTTCAGAAAGCTACCACAAGAAACACTATCAAAAGCTTTATTGAAATACAAAAAGATCACATCAACTGGCTTCCCTTGATCAACCAGTCAGGTTACCTTGTCATAAAAGGAAATCAGATTTGATAAACAGGACTTTCCTCTCATGAAGCCATGCTGGCTGTGACCAATGACTGTGTTGTCTTTCAGGTGATTTTCAATACTTCCCAGAAGGATCTTCTCCATAACTTTAGCAGGCACTGAAGTGAGACTAACAGGACTGTAGTTTCTGGGGTTCTCTTTCTTGCCCTTCTTGAAAACTGGGACAACATGCGCCAGCTTCCAGTCAGCTGGGACCTCTCTGGATTCCCAAGACCACTCAGAAATACTCAAGAGAGGTTTTGCTATGCCCTGCTTTCTGGAGTTTAAGTCTGATGTTTTATCTTTGCAAGATTTGGTCCTATGGATTTCAATTCTTCTTAAAAATTTTTCTGTAGCAGATTTTAAAAAATAATTTAATACATCTACTCTAAAGTCTTTGGACTACAGCTTCTGAGGTATAGATGAGTTTTTCAACATGCTTAGCATGTTTCTTAGTCTATTCTGTAAGGTGTTTTCCATGAAACAGAAAGACACTATTTGTTTCCATGGCAAAATCATAGTTTCTTTTCCAGTAATCAGTTTGCATATTTGTACTCATGACAAAAACAATCTGTTTAAAAGCATATGAAATAAAGTGTGCTAGCCAAAATAAAAGTGAAGGGCAGTCAAACTACAAATAGATTACATAAGATATAGAGGAGAAAGTATAAAGTAGGCTTTAAGTTTTAAAAAGGTTATGTCAGCTGAAATTTGCTGTTTGTCTGTATAAGATGAAAAGCCAAACCAAAAAAAGACCAAAACGGTGTGCAAGGATGTAGGCTGCACTAGCAGACAACAGGATCTATGCTTACAGCTGAGGGTAATATGGGCAACCTGTTACAGCTTTTTCAGCCACCAGGCTTGCTTCATGTTTGGGTTAAATTTACTGCAAGGCTACTTTAAGTCTGGTTTTGGGAGACCACCTGCCTTTTAGCTAGGAGACGAAGCATGTATTTAAACTATCTGTTTAATCCTTTCTATTGAATTGTATTGTAACACATCAAGGAGGTGACTGAGGTGAAGTTCCTGGTTTAGAGCATGAGAGTAATGGATTTTTGCAAAACACATTACAATACATCAAAATAAAAAGCTTTGGAGGGCAAGAGAGTGTGCTGGAGTCTCAGCCATTTTGCTGACCTTCACTCACACAAGCCACAATCAATCTTCCCTTCAGGTTATTACAGGTACAATTAATCTTATAATTGCTACACAGATGTATGTGACCAGACCATGCATGAACAAACAAATGTGGAAGGAGGCCTCCAAGGTCAAGTAAGGAATAGTAATGATTTTATTAACTACTAAATTCTAAGAAAGGAGGCATTACAGGATCATAGGGCTGGAAGGAATCTCAAGAGATCTTCGAATCCATCCTGTTCCTCATAGCAGCTCATCAACTAAATCTAGGTCACTCCTAAAGAATGTTTTCCTAACCTGTTCTCAAGGAAGACCTGTCCTCCAGCTTCCAATGATGGAGATGTTCTTGTGCTGTGTATCCCAGTTGCCTCACTATTGTGATCATCACAAGATGCTTTTCTGTCCTGAATATTTCTTCTTACAGTTTATTTTGGTGGCTCTTTCCCATTCTATATTCATGCAATTAATTATTCCTGCCTCAAAAGTGTAGTCCATATTCACTGTTACTTTGTAATCCTGAGAATTAAGTAGTTGATGGATTTGAGCAAAAATATAAGAAGCGTATCCAGTTTCCTTAATGCTGAGAACATATATTGCACTGCTACCATTTATCCAGGAATGACTAGAAGTTGAATGTGCCTCCCCCATCTTCCCAGATCTGTGCTTTACAGTGTAAAAGACTCCTCTTTGACATCTGCAGCTGCAGAAGCAAGCAAGTAAACAAGACTCAGATGCATGAGTGAGGAAGTGGATCAGAAGAAATAAGCTCAGGCTGATTAGATGGCAGCAACACACTGAATAGAGAAGACGAAAAAACCCCACAATTTTCTCCAAAAGATCCAAAGATGATAGCATTAAAATTGCAAATCATGACAGAAAACTAATGTATTTGAGTTCACAAATGAGAACATCCCATCGTAATGCAGGGATTGCCAGTGTGCTTCATCACGCGACAACCCAAATGATTCTATGATTCTGTGATAATGGCAGTTCTTTCCTGTGAACCAACACACGCCTTTTCATGATTAATGTTCATTTTCTGGTCATGTGGGCAAGCAGGACAGGGACTGGTGGAACTCTGTTCCCATAACTGTAGTGATTCCTGGTAACACGAGTAAGAGGATGAGAGCATGACCATTGACGGTCTCTTCAGAGAAGTCTGTTGTGCTACCATGGCAAACAGTTGTCACTTGTTGCATTGCACAACCAAAATCTTACTAGATCAAATGAAGTTTCCAGAGTAGGAGCCTTCTAGAACAAGTTGTATTGATTTAATGGGTTTTGGCAACTGTTAAGCCCCAAGTACACGTACCTGCAAAATGTAATCAATGTGACACTCTAGATTTATGTAACTCTTCATACTTTATTGGGTCAATATAGACATAAAGGAAAAATATGTATTCTAGGGAGACCTTATTTCATCTTTTCCATACTTATAGGGAGCTTATAAGAAAGACAGAGACAGACTTTTTAATAGGGCCTATAGCAATAGATTAAGGGATAATGGTTTTCAACTAGTAGAAGGTTGATTCAAACTACATATAATGAAGAAAATTTTTTTACAATGAAGGTGATGAAACACTGAAAGAGGTTGCCCAGAGAAGTGGTAGATGCTCCATCCCTAAAGCATTCAAGGTCAGGTTGGACAGGGCTCTTAGCAACCTGAGATATTTGACGATGTCCCTGACGCCCTGACGCCCAAGGCGTTGGACCTTTAGAAATCCCTTCTAGCCCAAACCACTTTATGAATCTTTGATATCCCTCAGTGGAAACTGATTTTATATAAAACTAAATAAGTTATCATAATTTTCCCCAACTGATATAAACCAGTTACAGTCTGAAACAATTTTTCTCTAAAAGTTCTCAAGGAGTGTTAAATGATAACTTCAAAGAAATTTTCCAATTTCATGTAGGGTCAATATTACTTCTTTTTGAAAATGCAGGTTTTCATTAATCTCAAAATCACAAGAGGTGTTCAAACCTGACCTTTTTCTTTGTAGTTTTCATATGGTATGCAACAGTATGGTTAGGGACTTCTGTATTTACACGAATCAATAAAGTGGTTTCAGTCATGTCTTCCTAGACTTTTTGGAAGACTTAGAGAAATGAATAATCCAGATTGTTTAGTGGTTGTAGTTATTAATGACCCCTGTTTTAAAAATATGGACATTCTTCTCACATTTGGGACAACAAGAGCCAGTGACTTTCCTGTGTGTGACATAAATTGTAAAAAAAGAATAAGAATAATTTAGAAAATAATATTTTTTAGGCTTTTCCAAGCTCTTAATGGAAGAATTACATTTTATGCCTGTGTGTTTATAGAGGCATGTATAAAACCCCTTCTTTAGGAAGAAGGAATGCAAAGGGGTCCAGTTATACAACAGAAGGGTAAATCAATCTACCTGCCATTTAAAGTTCTCAACTTCAAGTAAACCTTCTGAAACCCATTGTGCTCTGAAAATACTGACAGCCCACTAGTGAAAATCATAGACACATTTTTCTGCCAATGAATAGGTTCAGTATCAGCAAGTTCCAGCATCAGTCTTGCACCGTTTAGCAGACAAAGTCACCAGAATCCCACTGACATTCTTCTTGGGATGACCTGATCCATGGGGGATTAGGGACTTTGCCCCAAGCACTTGTCTTCATATTCATCTCTTGTAGATGGAAGATAGAATTGTGTTTGTTAGAGCAATTGTCTAGTATTTGAAAACCAAATTCATAAACTGCGTGTGTCTGTTTGGAAGGATTTTGTTCTCTATCCACCATTTCCTATGGCAGTTTTTTACCAATTGGCCTATAAGCATGCTGAGACAGAGGTCTTGGACGTCCCTCTGTCTCTACTCCTAAAACAGTTCCACTTGGGTAAGTCAGAAAAACACACACGGAAAAAACTTTATATTTGCTGCAAAGTCTGTATGTTGATAAATATTCATATGAGTCAGAGAAGGGATTTAATTCTTGGCTAAAAGGTAGGGCAATACAAGTGCTTTGTTGGGTGCCAGAAGGTACTGCCATGGCTGGAACCCTAAGACCTCCTCACCGGACTTCTGAAATTCAGGGTCTATCAAGCCTTACCCCAAGTCTTCTGCTCATGGTTTGCCTACCGCATAGCCTGGCTGACCTCTTGCTCAACTTCCATAAGCACCAAATTCTTATTCTTTCCTATTCAAGGTACACAGATGTCCAGTTCTGGTTAAAATAGGAATAGAGGTTCAGGCAGTGTAAATACCTTGGAAAGCAGTTGTCAGCTGAGAGACAAAATTTTGGCAGTTCCTAGATTTGTAAACTAAACAAGTCATATGCTAGTAAATTTTCTATCTTCGAAAACAGGATGGCCATACTCCAGTTACACTCATTTACTTTTACATGGATACTTTATCACACTTTAGTTCTGAAAAGCCCTGCACTCTACGTGTTTATATCATCAGTTTCTGGTGCAGCATTGTGCCACAGGATGTTGTTGGTGACTACTGGCTCACCTCAGGATGTTTCTTCTCATTCTGTTCTTGTTCTCTATATTCAGGCCAGACAATTTGATGCCTTCCCAGGTTCATGGGCACCCTGCTTATTCAGGCTGATGTCTGGGTTTCTGGCTCGGTTTTCATTTGCTGTAATAAAACCTTAGTCTGAATTCATTTTGGGAGATTCTGAGGTAGACGTATGATCACCTTTCTTGCTAGGTAAATACTTGAAGTCAATTTTTTTAATCCTTAGGAAATAAAATGCACTTGTGACAAGTTAAATGAAATGCTCTCTTAACAAGAAATATTGAATTTCTGATTTGTGTGTGTGTGTGAAATAACTTTGCAGCTCTAATTATGCTATCTTATTCTAGCAATAAGACTGTGTTGCAAGTATTCTCTGACTGTCATCAACGCTGTTGTTGAAATTTTCCATATCAGCCAAAGTGCAAGGTTATTTAATTTCTGCAGTCTGTTGGTGGACTAACCCTTTTTTTGAACTTGAAGCAGCAGGAGCAAAAATACTCAAATAATATATTCCTACACCCTGGAAGGTGTTTTGTGTGCTGTTGCCAAACAGCACAGTGTGTACATAATCAGGCAGTCATAATATCATCAATACTGAACTCCACAAATCTAACAATGTACATTTAATACAGGACTGTTTGACATATCTTCTCTGCTGACTTGACCCTCTTTTGTAATATCTGTCACAAGTCTTTGGCCCAAAACATTGAAAACTCAATATTTGTTTATTTTTCCAGACAGTAACAGTGAAGCAGGAACACTGAGAGGCCATGTTCAACTTCCTGGTAGCAGAACAGTAGCTACAAACACATTCTATTGCTGTAGTAATTTTTTGACAGGGTCCTTTCAGAACAAAGTGACTCTACAAATATCCTGGCTCTTAAGGATATGTGTTACCTCTCTCAGCCCAATTGTCAGCAAGAATTTGATAACAGGAAGAAGCTACATGTAATGGAATTTCTTCATTCCGGAAAAACTGAAGTTTTCTTGGATTTCATTGTTAAAGTAAATTGAGAGGAGCAGAGATTAAATTTTCTGTTAGCTTTGAATAACAGTTGAATAAAGCTATCCATAGCCTAGAATGTTTGTTATTTTTTAATATTTTGAAGAATGCAATATGCTGTTTCAAGGATAACAACCCTTTTTTCCCAGCACTGACCTATTACAGATCCCTTGCAGTCAATTTTTCCCCCAAATTTGTATACAACTGACAAGCAGTACCATCTATGCCGTTCTGTCACCTAAACCAGATTTCTGCTCTGAAACAGCTACCACCTCCATAACAATCCTTAGTTATTGCTAATATCTAGGCTGCCATTTCCTTAAGGAAGCATTATTTCTGAGCTCAAACACAACACAATGTGAACACCTCCTGCAGGCATGACTTTCTCTATGGAGGTTCATCAATGAGAACCTTACTCACAGCAAGTGGTTCATTTTCCTTTAAATAATCTCCATGTGAAATGGCATACTTTACTTACAGGTTTTTTTGATAGCTTGAGAGATTGACTTAACCTGACTTGGCTATCTGTTAGCCAGACTATCTGTTCACAAAAATGTATCATAGAAGTGTCATGGTTTAAAAAACAAAAACAGAACAAACAAACAAACAAAAAACCACCACATGAACACCTCCACAAGCCAAAACTGCAAATAATTACCGCTCAGATAAATTAATTTCCTGATAATTTACTACTCATATGAGCGCTTAGGTTGCTGACAGGGAGCACACGTGTGAGAAATGGGTTGCTACCAGTAATTGCAGGGGCAGGACAATGCTATAACAACAAGGGTTTTTATGACTTTGAGCCACCTTGGGATTCTATCTTGCTAAATTTAATTTAGTAGATTAGTGATATATACTATAAAAATTAATTTCTTTGCTAGGAAAATCACTTATGAAATGAGAGATTTTGTATGTGACTATGTGAACAAGTTCCTAAATAAGTAGGAAAAGGAAGGAACTCAATATCATCAATGCAGAAGTAGACAATAAAAAAAGATGATGACATGCAGAACTTGACAGGGACCCCCATACAGATCAGTTAATCAGACCTAGTCTGGCTGTCTTTGCAGAATGCTGGTTTTTCACCTGTAGCAAGAATATGAGACCATGTTGCTTCTGTAGGGACCCAAGAGACTAAGGCCATAACTCAAAACCTCAAGACCCCAAGCAGACAGTTTCTACTATATATTTAACAGTTATCACACAGCAGAGATCCATAACTAACTTCTATGAAGTCTGTGATCTTGCAAGGATACTTGTTGAGTATGAAGCTGATGAGTCTCCATATCAGTTTAATGGCTGGATATTAGCATTTCTGTTTTAGTGACTATGCCTAAAGCAGTTTACAATGATTAATAGGTCTAACAGAAAATGAGTCCACTTTCACAGACTTACAAGGTGACAGATGCTAATAATTGTATTCAGGGGATCTTACTTCATGCTTCTTGTTATTAGTGATGCCATGCATGCCACTGTGTGCCACTTGCTCTTTCCCTTCCTTATGGCGTCAAATTTCAAAATAGGTAGGATATCTACTTGCATTGTACACCAGTATTTCCAAGACTTTCAGCTGCCTACAGTATGAAATTCAGGCTTGCAAAATCAAACACACACAGACTTTGCTTACTGATGATTTAGCTCCTAATTCCCAGAGCTTGCAAGTGAGAAAAAAAGGAATAAAATACAAATAATGAAAGTCTGGGTGCTGAAATGTGTTTGTATCAGCAGCTTTGCCTAATTAGTTTAATTTAAAAAGTCTCTATGTATGAGAGAGAATAAGGGAATAGTGTTGTCTTATATTCTTTTATTTATTCTCAGATTAAGTCTTTGAAGCAGAGCTAAGTATCTAATTTTATTTAGCATTACATTGAAAGTTAAACCTCAAGGAAATTGCATGCAAAATACAATTATAACTAGGTGTTAATATGTCTCAGTTAACTTCAGAGAGGAGAGCCATAGATTTTCTTAGTTAAATTCTGTAAATAGTATTGAGAGATGGGAATGTATTACAGATTGCATAAAGCAAGACAGTGGAATCTCAATACTATGAATAAACTTAAACAAACTCTTAGAAAACCTAACATTCCTTAGCAGAAACCTGTATGTTACACAGTTCAATAACAGGTTTCAAAATAACACTTACACTGTGTCTTAGGATGTAACAAAGCATATTCTTTAAAACTCAACAAAATACAGTGGCTTACTTTACTTTTCTTCTTGTTATTAACAAGCTCTGTATGTTTATGCATGATTCCATTTTCAATGGCAAACTTTCCAAGTATTTACAGGCCTAAGAGTACAGAAGTTGATGAATTTTGTTATTGTATTTTGGGGCAAGGCTGTCCCACAAGGAAAATAAAATATCTTATAATCATCCTGGCTTCTTCCCAGCCTCGTGAACGAAGTGGGAGAAGAATCATGTCTGGGCAATCCCACTGGCATGTAGAGTTCTAAGTTAGAAATGCAGAAGGAGGTGGGGCAATCTCAGGACTCAGAGCAAGTTCACACCCACAGCCTTTGTGTGTGCATCTCACTCCTGCTGAAGGCCTACAAGGATCCAAAGACAGGCAGACAAATGCTTATCCTAAGTTCCCAGTCTGGGAGGATGTTTAGGGTCCTCTCAGTACAAATTCAAGTGTCATAGCTGTACCTCCATCAACACTAAAGAAAACTAACACCTTGAGAAGATGCCACATGCCGTCTTCACAAGAGCTTCCAGTTTTGAACACGTGTCTAGGTCCTGCGACCTCATTCCTGAGCATAATAAATAGGTGGCACACCATGAGGCCAGCTGTCCTACAGTAAGGTCTAGGAACAAAGGACTCAGTCTTGGAGTGTTTGCAACTCTACTGGCAAGGCAGGCTGCAGAAGTTTTCAGTGATGCCAACTTTTCTCATTAGCCATTTGGACCACTAGTTAGGTCTCGCAAATTGATCATCATGTCCTCTGTTGAATAACAGTGAACCATCAGAAATTGCATGGTTTTCTTACTGCATCTCTATAATTTATATATAACTTTTATCTTGCAACTTGGATTGATTACATCAGGCTGCTCTAGTTTTCAAGCTTCAGGGTTAATACAGAGCTAATGAATTAAGTTATGTTATACTAATCATTTCCATACCCCTGATTCTCCATTAACTGTAATTAATTTACAAGGCTGATGGCCTTTAAGTAGGTGCACATATACAAACACACAAATATATTACATTTACATACACAAATGCACATCAGTCCTTATGAAATTATTTTTCCCAGCATCAAGTCACATATTTTTTTACTTGACTTCCCCTATACTCATATGCATATCTTTTATACTCAAGAAATGAAACCAGACTATTCAGTCTCTACAAAACCTTATTTAAAATTTCCTACATGTTTGCAATTTTCATTTGTTCCTCCCAGTGCCTCTCTCTCCCGTCTCCTAAGGAAATTTAGGTAAGCATATTTGGAATATTTAATCTACTATAAAAATTGTATTATTTTATTTGCACCACAAACACTGCTGTAATCAAGTTTGATCTTTTAATTGCATGCTCCAATGATGATGACTAACTTTCTGACATTGTAAATGGAGCTATCAATACTCAGTATTCAAAAAGCGTGTTTTGTTTAGTCAGTGCTTTGTTAGTCAGCCCTTTACATACAGAGGCCCAGGGATAGCTGCATGCCCACCAGCCTTCTGAAGCCCATTTCAACCACAGTTTTGGAGATGAACATTTCAAAAAGTTTTTTCTTCTCCCAGAGTTCACAGGCCAGCATTGTATAATTTTTACTGAAGAGCATGTTTAACTTAGCACTACTTTACAAGACTTTAGGGCACTACTTCAAGACTGAATCTCCGAAAAAAAATTTTGCCACACATTTTAAAAAAAGATTTGCATATGCTGATGTTAGAATTCTTTTGAAAGGCAGTTTTGTCTTCAGTAACTTACTGGATTTTCCTTTTATCTTTGTTCAAATCTATGTCCTCATGATACATATTTCCATTTTTATTCAAGGGTGGGGCTTAACACTTCTATTCAATCTAACATATATATATATATATATATGTATATGTTATGTATACAATATAATTTACATATTTTCACATCTATCTTGACCATTTATCCTACATTTCAACAAAACAACTTCTGTGCTGGTATGTTTCTCTTCACTTGCAATCATCAATCAGCTCTCAGTATTAAGGAACACATTGGAATTGATTTTCTCAAACATTTGCTTGGGCAAAAGAAAGATTTTGTACCAGTTTAAGTGTGACTCAGTGTTTGGTAAAGATTTTTATAGCTGAGGTTTCTGGCAGTATTAATTAGAGACAATTATAATGTGATAGACAGGTTTTGCCAGTTTAAAATACTTAACAGAACTCCCTCTGTCTCTTAAAAACCAAATGGAGATTTTGATTACATTTGCATGCGTGAATTGCTGTAATGCTGGGTCCAGGTGCCTGCTCGAGGCCACTCAGCGTTAGTCTGGGAGTGACCCTGGTTTCCTGGGGGTTGCCGCTCGCAGCTTCCCCAAACGCAGGGTGTCCTCCGACAGCTCCGTTTAGTGCTGGCTCCTCTGTGCGAGAGAGAGCCCCGGGCTGATGTTGTGGGAGCAGGCGAGAATAAAGGCCAGAGAGAAGGGCCCTGGTGTGATTTCCAGCTCTTTTATTTCCCGGGGAGAGGCAGCAGGGAAGGCAGGAGAGGGTCCGGGGTCCGGGAGAGGTGGCGCGAGGGTCGGGAAGAACTGAAGGCTTCAGGGACCAGAGACGACAGGCAGGGGGACAGCAGGGGATTTATCAGGATACAAGCAGGGGAGAGTAACCAATTGGGGTACAAGGATTTACATGGAACCAGTCGAGAACTGAACAGCAATGAAGTTTCTAGAACTTAACCTTACAGAAAACATTAAGTAATACCATAATTAACCAGTAAACTGAAACATGGTAATGAAGTTGCGAGGGATGCTGGGGGTGAGCCAGAAAGCTCACCCAGACCAGGACCGTGACTCAGACAGTGGCAACCTCAGGCTGAATCCACCAGTCTTGAGCCTGTGGGGCTGTGGCTTTTGCCATGTATGCTGCCACATTGTTACACTCATTGAATGTTAGACTCCATGACCAACTAGAATGTATTAAAATTAAATAATCAGAAGTTTACTTAAGCAGATAACCAGATGTCCGTGTGTGTGTATATAACACTAGAAATGGAACAATATTAAACATAATAAATATTTTGGGGCTGTTCTCCATGTCATTGTTGCTAATAATGATTTTCAATGGCAGCTTAAAATTTTCTGGTCAGACTCTCTATTATTGATACTTAAGTCATGTTTCAGTTTTCGCAGTTGGCAATTTCATGTTTCTATTTGACTAGAGTTGGTGCTAAGCTATTAATTGGAAAAATAAGTATATTTTTAATGAAGCATTTTCTGTCATTATCTGCTCCAGTGGCTTCCTAGATCCCAAACAAAGACACTTAATTAGTGTTTCATTCTCTCTCTGGTCCAGTAAATGTTTTAATCAAATACAAGGAAAAAGAGCCAGCAAAAAAAAGTTTCAAAAATCAACCAGCATCCTTCCTTTCTCCACACAGAGTTTTTCATGAAAACCTAGTGTTGCGGGTATTTTGAAACAGATGTCAAAAACTACTTTAGTGTAAAATTGTTTTCTGGTCAACCTTGCTACTAAATTCCAGCTTCCAAAATTCACTTTCTTGAGTTGAAGTAATCTTTAACACTATCTTATCACAATGTCAACAAGAGGAAATGTTAGTTATCCAGTGAATCTTAGCACATTTTTCTAGAAAAAAGGATTTTTTCATATTCAAAGACGTGTTCTTTAACCATGTATGGCATCTACCAGGGCCACACAGTGACTGGCATGCAGAGTGTTATGTATGCTTTCTTAATGTTCTAAACAAAATGAAAACTCTGAATGAAACAAAACTCTGTTAAGACAGCATATGCAGACATAACATGAACTATTTTAAAGCAGTTTTCTGTGAAAAACCACTGGAACTCAGATGACCAAAAATAGACCCATCCACTCTCCTTAGTTAAGCATTCAATTGTTAATTAATACTAGTAGTTAGTATTATCTGTTTTTAATTGTTATATCTTCTTAAACATGGCTGATCTGTTAATTTGACTTTGAATTTTTTATATCCTGACCTTCTTTGCAATTTCTGTACTTCCAAATCATCATGTTGAGTGCAGAAATTGACCATTGTTCCCACTTCACAATGTACACACATATGAATGCTGTCGCCAGAAGCCTAAGCATGCATAGACCAAAGCTGGAATCATTAGCTGTGTACTTTTCAATCTCCCAGGGTAGATCTATTTCTCTACTACTCCTGATTCCTTGTAGATACAAGGAATAGGCAAGCTTTTGTATGTCAGTTCCTTGTTAGTAAAAGTCACTTATTTCCTCCACTGTACTATTGGTTTTAAATGTGTGAACCACTAACTCAGCTATAGAAACTGTCAGTTCTGATTTTCATGGTTTCAAACAAAAAATTACTGTTTTTCACAGAGTTTATTCTTTGTGGCATTAAAAACGTGGGCACTTGCTCTTTGAGGTTGTAAATAGCAGGCCTAACCAAAACATTTGATCTATTTCTAATTCTGTTCTTGGCTTATATTTCTGAGACTTTTTTTTTTAAATGCCTTTCTGCTGTGACACACATCAAGCAAATGTATTCAGGAAGATCAGATCCTGGGTCTCACCTTTTTAGAGGCTTACTGACACCCCCAATGGTTTCTGTGGATACCTTCAAAAGTACAGCCTGTACTTGTTGCTATGTGCTTGGTGCATGTCACAGTGGAAATCACAACTAAAAGCCAAGTCAGTGTAGAGAAAGAGAGCTGGTGCTCATCTTGTAGCAGAGAATATTCTTGAAAATATTTGCTAGAGCTCAGATACAGTATTATCTGTTCTATCCTTGTAACCTGCTCATCATAACAGTGCAGTAGTGCCCATGATCCCCTTCAGTCAGCTCAACAAAACATCTCCTGGGAACATGACAACACAGGGGAGAACCAAGGTAGGAACATGTGCAGTTTGGTTAAGATGTTGGAGGCAGTATAGATGCAGTGACAATTACTGCTGAGTGAAGCATGAATGCTCCAAAGGGGCACTATAATAATTCTGCCCCATTAGAGTCTAGGACCTACTTAACTACTGGTGTTTCACCCACTCCTTAGCCTGCCTTTGTTTCATATGCTTTCATGCCATATTTGACTATAAATCCTAGATCTAAGCCCTTTGCACAGCTTTGCAGTACAGGTCTGTAACTTCGGTTTGGTGTGACTCACAAAGGCTTTCTAACCAGATTTGTGCCTAGTCATTCTTTAAAGTTTTGAAAGCTGAATCTTTTCTATCCTTATTGTTAGCAAAATACATCTCAGTGTGAAGCCCATGTACAGAAACCTCCTCTTACTATTTCTCTGTCATGCAGAGCAGACAAACACATTGCCAGCAGACATTCAGGATTCACCGCAGGTATACTTATACTCAGAATTCTACAGGACTCACTGATCCTGTGCACTCTGTAATCCAGGTGTAGATTTTACTTTGCATTTAGCCTTCTCTCAAACATCTGCATGAATTATTCCAGCCCTACATTGTAGCAGCCCGAAGCTGCTGCCTGGGGCTGCTTGTGTGAATGCCCTTCTTCCCCATGGGAAGTATGAGAAACAATAAAACACCTGTTGTTGTGAGTCCAGGTATGATATGTTTTGAATTGGGCGGCATAGAGCCCAGCCAACCATACCGGAGGGTGGATGGATCTTAGGCAATCATCTACTTGGGTTCCTACTATGTAAGATGGGAATAGGACAATAAAGGGGGCTCGCTCGCTGGCTCGGCTCTCTGCAGACCAAGCTGTGTGCTGTGTCTTTATTGCTGCTATTACCACACTACATGCCCCATGAACCTGAACCAAGAAGGGTGAAATGCAGTTCTGCATCTGAACTCCTTGTTGCAAATCTGCAGTCAAGGATGGAAAACACTGACTGTAGAAGCCCATGCAGACCTGAGGGGCAGACTGACACCCATAATGGAGCATTGTCTTGCATTTTGTGGTTTTGCTCCAGAGAATTTCTATGCTTTCCCTGAAGTAAGACTGTTAATTTACTGCTTATATTACTTCAAAGGCTAAGAATAAATCATACTCTCCTGATTGGGCTGCAATCTGAAATTCAGTATGAAAGAGCTACAGTTGAGATTTTTTACCCTTCACAATGATGATTTTACTCTTCCTTCATCTCTCTGCTTCATTTTATTTTGCAGACAAACCCCTGGAAAATAGTACAAAGCCACCACTAGCAAGCACACCCCCTTACCCAACTATAGGGGGCTTTCATCATCTTTCCTCAGTATCTTATCAGCTTGCCCCAATATTAAGAGTAGTACCCCCAAAGACAACAGACAGCTGCATGAGAAGTACCACTTTGAGTTGCAGAAACAGTGCTGGAGTGACCAAGGTGTCACCCCACTGGGCCCTGCTTCCTTACCTCAGTAAGTCAAGAATTCACCAAGTAGTTCTGTAAATCTGTCATGCTATTTGCTACTCTTAAGTAGTCTTCTGAGGTATGTCTGGCAGGACTACAAAGAGCAGTGAGATCTGAAGCCTGATTCATGAATAATTGGGTGGTAAGTTGAAAGAACTCCATACTTCTAAAACTAGGTTGGCTACTTAATAAAACCTGTTGTATCTGTGCTGCCACTGCAGGAGTTACGTCCTCTGAGAAAAAAACAAACAACAACAAAACCCCAATATATTTTTAGATGTATTTATTGGTGCCTCTTTCGTCTTGCAGTGTGTTTTTCCTGCTACTTTCCATGCAGATCACTGAGCTGTCTAGGATGTTGCTTTAGGCGAGGCAGACCATTCTTCCCAGAGTTAGTTCCCCTCAACAACTTCAAACTTTCCATGGATTTTTTTCACCACTTAGAGGGAAAGACCTGTACTGGTTTCTATTAAAAATACTAAGATTGTCCTGCCATCATCCAAGCTCAGGAACTGAGTCCTGATATATGGGAATGAACCAATGTTTTTATCTCACTTTGGTTGTATTCCATGCAGTTCCACCCATCCCTATTCTTCTCTGAGTCTTGAAGATACTGTCTTAGTCTCAGTATTTTATGCTTCCAGGCTCAGTTGGCTTCTTGCTGTAGACATAGTATTTATGCTAAGACGACACTTCAGGAAAGTGAAATTCAGCACTGAAGAAGATTAAGATATCTGGCTTTTGGGATGCTATACAGATTGCCATGTCCTGACCATATGAAAAAATTTCCGTAAGGCTGTGAGAATTTGAGAGAAAAGAGATAAACACTTGGAGGAACTCTTTCTTAAGCTTTTTTTTTTACATGTCTGCAATATTCAGCCCATTGGAGGGTGATTTCTCTGGAAAAATTCAGAAGTCATAATAATGTAGTAATCAAAAAATAATAATTGAAAAACTGAGAGAAACAGAGTACAGAAGATGTGCATGCAAGTTTTCCAGTAAGTTACCTGGTGACTGACGTTTTTCACTGATCTCTCTCCCATATCTTTCTTAGAAATAATTCATTTGTTCCATTTACACAACTGTCCCTCACAAGGAAGTGCCATGCTAATAAATCCCTGCTTCTCAAAGAGGATAAGATATATCTGTCATACAAATAATACTTGAAGTGAGTTAAAGCAACAAGAGGTTAAAAAAGGAAATTAAGCCAAGGGAAAACTTTAAAAGCATAAGAACAGTAAATCAGCATTGAAAGACTTATTGTATGTCTGGGTAAAAACTGATAAAATGGAAAAGAGGCTGTGGCTTTGGGTTTTTCCTGTCAGATTTACTTAAAGCAAGCTTTCAAAAATATACCTCTACTGCAACAATAGCAAACTATGTTTTGTTTTGTTGTTAAAGCTCCTGTGTTGCAGTCAGTGCAATGAGCATTTTTTAATCTTCCTTTCAGTGCACAATGTTTTTAACTCTGTGGTATATGATTACCAGAGCAGGGATTGCATATCTCTTTGTGTGTGTATGAAAGCAGGTGAGCATGTTGTCAGGGGTATGGTAGGCCCAAATGACCTGTCTAACAACCTTAGCTTAAGGAACAAAAATACCGTGGTCTCAACTGTAAAAGAGAGGTGCCAAATTAGCTCCTGTTCTTTTCAGCATTGTGTAATAGAAGTTATCAAGTTCATCTGCCGCTAAACCAGAAATGGGAACAATATAATTTAATTCTCATCTTTCTCTGCCAAAATACCCTGGTTCTTAAGTTTCCACTTGCTGAGTTCCAGGTTACTGTTTACAGCACAAACCCTCAAGTGTTCCCATCTCTAAGTTCTGCAAATTTGAGCTTCCATGCTGTAACTGTACTAACACTCTGCTCCTAGAGTTGCTTTCCTCCCTAGATCCACAGTCACAGAAGGTACCTTGGCACAGACCTCTGGAGTTCATCTTGCCCAACATCCCACCCTTCAAGTAGGGTCCTTCACAGCACGTTGCTCAGGACCTTGTTCAGACAGCTTTTGAATATTGCCAAGGTTGGAAACTCCACAGTCTCTCTGGTCATGCTGTGCCAGTGTTTGGTCACCTTCACAGTGAAAAAGTGTTTCCTGATATTCAGAGGGAGCTTTCTCTGTTTCAGTTTGTGTGCATTGTCTCTTGTACTGTCACTGGGCACTACTGGAAATAGCCTGGCTCCGTCTAGTTTGCTCTCCTCCTTCAGGTATTTAGATACATTGATGAGATCTTCTCTGAGCCTTCACTTCCCAAACCTGAGCAGTCCCATGTCTCTCAGCCTCTCCTTTACAGAAGCAATGCTCCTGTCATTTGATCATCTTCATGGTACCTCACTTGATGGTCTCCAGTACCTCAGTATCTCTCTCATACTGGGCAGTTCAGAACTGGACCCAGCACATCAGGTGTGGCCTCAGCAGTGCTGAGAAGAGGGGAAGGCTCAGCTTCCTTGACCTGCTGGCAACACTCCTCCTCCTAATGCAGCCCAGGATACTGTTGGTCACCTTTGCCTCAAGGGCTCTTTGCTGGCTTATATTCAACTTGTTGTCCACCAGGACCCTCAGGTCCTTTCTTCATGACTATCTTGTACCTGTCCAGCCCCCAGCAGGTACTGGTACATGTCCTTCTGAGCACAGGGCTGCATCTTCTTCCTCACAACAGTCCCCACATTTGTCCCGCTATCTCACTCCTCAGCTTCTGCTCCTACACAGACCTCCCTCCCTCCCTTCACTCTCAGCCCCCATCCTCAGCCCACATGTCTACTGTCTGCAGTTGCTCTGCAAATCTCTTTCTTTCTATTTTTAAATAGCTGACAATTCTTCCTTCCTCCCCCACCTCTGGACTTGGTCTTCCCAGCATCCTTTTGTCATTGATTCCACCTCCATTCCTGAATTTCCCCACAGGAAAAACAAAAGCTGGCTCCAGGCTGCAGCTATCAGATATCTGCCTGGATGTATTCAGAGGAAAGAAAAAGAACAGCTGTCTGGGGAAAAAATTATGTATGATAGACTGTATTATACAAGCAGGCATTTTTTTTTGTGAACTAATAATTATTATCATCAAGGCAGAATCTGTACAGAACTGACTGGAACTCTTTCAATTAGAGATTAATGCCAACAAAAAGTTTGAAACACTCAGAGATTTAATACAATTTTATTCCTTTTGTCCTGTATCTATTTCTACAAACAAGTGTTAATGCACTTGGATAAAAGCGAGACACATTGCAGTATTTTTAACTAGCTTTTCTTTCAGTCTGAAGCAAGTCCTGTCAGTCTCTTAAGTGGGTTTAGCAGATGTACTCTTACCTGCCACATTGCTAAATGAACCTCTCTCTCCTCCCTGCAATTCATGTCTTCTCCAGCAGTCTACTCAAGAATATGCATTTAACATGAAAGCAAAGCATTCATGAAGGCAAGCCAAACTGTCCTAGAGTTTTGGATTCTTCAGTTTCATTACATACTCCAAAAAATACAGATACTTTTCATTCAGCTGCTATGCTACTTCCATTCAGTTTAAAAACAGGATGATTTTCCAGACCAAAATAATCTGTCTTAAGCCAATTGGCTTAAGAAGTTTAAAATACAGAATTCAGAAAAAGTACATTGCATATGGTTGTGATTAGAAAATAGTTTTTTCATCAAATTCCATTAAAACATGCAATGGTGGGCACAGGGCTGTTGAGGATAAAACAGCCAAGGAAATTCCCCAGAAAACCAACAAATTTCACAGAACAGTGCTGTCAGTTCACAAGACTGCGAGTGAATTACATTATATAATGAAGCGGATGTTTGAGTCTTTATATGTGTTTTTCTCCTCTTGTGCAGGCCTAGGGAATGTAGAAGGCAATATGGAGAGCAGAGAAGAGAATCAGCAGGAATGGATATGATGACTTGGTAAATGTGTGCAGATTGAGTTCATAGCAATGAACTCTGAAGAGTTCACTCTTCAGAGCAGAGTGAGAAAGAGGCAGTGACAGGGAAAGGGCTGAGGGACAAGATACGCTTGTAGCTGACAAATATCTATGACAGGCATACACGGTGTTTGAAACCAAGAGAGTAGATAAAATCAACAACAGACAACGTGCAGATGAGGAGGAAGTAGGAGAACTTTGGAAGACTTGACAGAATAAAGAAAATAGTATAGAAGTTGGGGTCTGGCTGCAGAGGCAGAAATAAGTCCAGAAGAAAAAGACCAAACAGAAATAAATATATGCAGCTCTCCCTGTGTACTAACAGAAAAAAATTACTAACTTTTATAGGAGACTAAAGCTCCTTCATTAGGTGTTGAAAATATATTGTTTTTGCAATATTTTACTTAATTTATGCTTTTTATCTTTATTTTTAGGTTGTCATTAAAAATAGTTACAATGTGTTTGTTTTCCATATTTTCATATCTTCTTTCTTCATGTAAAATCAGCTAAAATGAGGTCTTTTAACTAATGCTGTCTATATGACATGAAGAAAATAGTTATGGAAGCAAACTGGTTACAGTGTTTGATTCATTCTAAATCAATAGGTAAATGAGATTTTTTTTTTTAATACTTTGATTTCTAAATACTCCCCATGTCCCTGAGATCTATCTGAAGCTTATATCATGGATGCAGACTGAGCTTTCCAGTATGAATGCCTGTCATCAGTCTGGATGATGCTCTCTTCTTCTCCTACACTCTATTTCTAAAATAGAAAGTGTGATGGTTGGGAAGAAGTAAACAATTCCTGTAATCATAGTCTCATACAATCTCACATCACAAAATCAGTGCCAGTAACATTCACAAATACATGTAACTAGCACAATGACTGTACACATGAACATTTTAAAATTTAGAGGTTAGTGTGTGTTTGGTTTTTGTGAAAAGGAGCACCTTGACAGTGTTGGACACCCTCCATTTCTCTACGGAAGGGTTACATAGCAGTAGATGAAGCACAGGAACCTTAACAGTGACATGACCCATTCTTGGATGCTGATTACCTGCTATTCCCATCTTGTGAATGAGATCACCTTCAAACTGAGCATGTAAAGACACAAGTCTTTCATTGTCACCAGAACTTGACATCTGTGCCTCCTCGGCATAATGTGGACAGTCCCAGAACTGCAGACCTGCTGTGGTGATCTGAGCCCCCCACTGTCCAAGCCACATGCTGTAACACAGCTGTCCAGAATCTCTCAGGAGAAATAGCAGCAGAACTCTGAAATATACAGCTCCCCTTATGTATTTCCTGCACCACTACAATAGTGTGCTTTGCTAGTGTGATAGTGGTTGAGAATACATCCTGCATACTTGATGCTTGGGGAGTTCCTGCAAATGGATGTGGACTTTCCTATGTTTTGATTGACAATGTCAATCCAATCCTTTGGTCAAGGAAGGGACAAAGCTTCAGGCCCTTGAACATTTCTGTCTTCTGCCCTCTTGCCTTGTGAGGAGACATATTGACTCCTTGGAGAGAGAAGTGCTGTGCTTGCTACAGGAATCATCCCAGTGGCTACTGATGACCACTCCCTGTGGGTGACATACAGCCCAGAAGCTGAACTGAAGGAGTTAATCCTAAACACACCTACAGACTGTAAAGGCTTTGAAAACTACTCTGCTTCTTCTTCCTCCTCAGAGAAAGGTTTAAGGAAAAGATAATAAATTACAAAAAGAAATAACAAATGGGGACAACATAACCTTTTTTAAGATGCTGCTTTTCTCAGCACATCTGTTTCAAAACCCAGGTTCTGGAGCAACACTCAGCACATCTCTTTGCTGCCCACTACATTTTTCACAATTACAGTGTTTTGCTGAAGCATTGCTGATGTATATTTCATTTGTCCCATTTCTTCACTTCTATAAGGAGAAATTTGAAATATTCATTTGAATGTTAGGAGGTTAACAAAAGAGTGAATTTGCTATTTATCAATAAGCAGAATTGAGGGAAGCAGTCCCGTGTCCTTTTGTTCATCCACTTCAACTTTGTCAGTTGTGATTCAAGATGGCATGACTACTAACTGAAAAAAACACTTAATTTAGAATTTAAACAATCAGAGATTCAAAAATATGAAATAGTGTATCATAATGTAGGGGATCAAAAAAAAAAGTGGATATATCTGGAAAGCTAATGTTTTCAACTGTTTGACAAAATACTGAAGAAATATTTAAAACTGGGCCATGAAGTTTGACACTTGAGTGCCAAAGAAGTTTAGTGTCCAGAAACTTGTTTCATAGTTTTGAATCCCTCTCATTTCATAATAGGGTTTTCGAATGCCTGTTCAATGCTCTGTATTACTGTGAAAGATGCTGGAACAGGCCTAGTGGTTTGCTCACCATTTAATTTATGTGCATATGTGCACTGTGTGGTATGTTCTACTATAAAAAGTTTGTCTCTGCTTCAAGGCAAGAGGGTGTCTCTCTGTCTTTTAGTAGCTGCCTTGCTCCAGAATGAGCGGAGGGCTCCAGAGAGGAGGAAACACTGCTTCCTTCAGAGCTACCCAGCACACAAAGCACAGGGAGGCTCCCAGCTTACTGGAAAGCGCAAGACCTTCTGCACCACAGAGGTGCAGCTGGAAAGAAAGGAAGAAAGCTGGAAAGAAAGGAGAGAGGAAAGGAGAGAGAAAGCTGGAAAGAAAGGAGAGAGGAAAGCGGGTAAAGTCTCTCTGCAGCACAAGGCAGTTTCAGAGCAAACTTAAGAGCTGACTGCAAAAAAAGAGGTGCTCCTAGAAACGCATAAGTGGTTGTGCAGGAATTAGGAGAGAAGGAGCTGGATGGCAAAACACAGATGGGGGTGCTCCTTGAGACCACAGAGTGCCAGAGAAGGAGTTGGGTTCTGCACCACGCATGTTTAATATGTTTGTCTACTAATGAAATCTGACTTAGAAGCTCAGAGGAATCTGACTTTTAGGTAAGACCTTTATGGGAATGTTTCTGCCTCAAACTGATGCTCCATCATGGCTTATTTACTTTCTGTTCCTGGCATGCATACTCATGAAACTTCATTTACATTATCTAGAGTATGACAAGAGGAACATTTACGTATCAGCTGAACAAAGTCAAAGGATTCAATGGATGTGAAAACTGAGCATGTTGCAAATATGAATAAGGGCTGCAGAGGTTTGACCTAGTGCTGACATTTTTTGCCTGGCCAGCTGTAGCCATAAAGGGAATATTTGTACAGAAGTGCTATATTCACAATACAAAATTAAATGTGAATGCATTTGTCCTAAAAAAGAAAATAGACTCCTTTTATTTTCTTTGCCAGAAAATATTGAGAGAAAATTCTGCCTCTGAGAAGCAGAGCTTCCTGAATGGCAGGAGGGGTTGGCAGGGTAAACGAGTTCAGAAACTGTTAGCTATTTTATTGATGGAGAAGATGGAGGGCAGGCAGCAGCGGTAGGCAGCAAAGAAAGATGGTGCCGTGAAAGAAAGGAGAGATGTGATGCATATAAACACTCACAGATAGGAAGAGGCTTGTATACATGCTCATTGTGGAGTGCCCCTCACTGGAGATATTCAAGCACTGTCTGGATGCAATCCTGTGCCATGTGCTCTAAGATGTTTGAGCAGGGGGGTTGGACCAGATGACCCCACTGGGGTCCCTTCCAACCTGATGTATTCTGTGATTCTCTGCTTCTGATTTGTGCCTGCTGGCATGTCAAAAGGTGTGTGAACAGTGGAGGGGTAGTATTGACATTGTTATACCTATATTATTGGTGGACAGTGTGCAACTGCTCATTGCCATTGATGTTAGTTTCAATTAAGCTTTTCTTTGAGGTCAGGATAATTAATGCACCCCACACCCCAATTATGGAGTTGAGCAAAAAATCTTCAAATGGGATGTTCTTAGAGACTGTCTGAAAGCAAATTACTGTACTAGTTCATCAAAACTGAAACAATGTAACGGAAAACATACCTTCAGAATCATTTTCCCTGGTAGAGTACAGCCAAATATGCATTTTGCTGTATCTTCTGACAGCATTACTCTCTCTGTCACAGAATTATTGGGGGGCAATGAAGCTAGGAACAATGAAGCTAGGAGATGAAAAGCTGTGTATTATAGTACCTGAAATAAATGAAATAAATTGTGATCTGACTGGACATTAGAAAATCATCTGCAGAATCTGTAGTAACCAATATTTATGTTGCTATCTAAAGGGACTCAGGGCTTAAATTCCTTATGCTGCAATAATATTTTCTCTCCTTTAATTAATTATTTCTCTATCAGATCAAGAACATACTTTCTCTGTCTGTGCTAATGCTAAGGATGTCAACAAGACAGATGCATATTTCAGGTTACTTTTTCATTTTCCTTATTAAGATAGCAAAGGACTGAAATATGTTAATTACATTTTTGGCATCAGACAACATTTTAGGGGTAATGGAGAACTTTTGACAGACAAAACTCAATCTCTTCACAGCAACAATGCATTGTTTATTCAGAAGTGCACAGTTTTCCCCTTCCCTTCCCTTCCCTTCCCTTCCCTTCCCTTCCCTTCCCAAACCTTCCCAAACCTTCCCAAACCTTCCCAAACCTTCCCAAACCTTCCCAAACC
>VZRZ01005951.1:0-28710 GCA_013398175.1 Climacteris rufus | reverse complement strand
CCTTCCCTTCCCTTCCCTTCCCTTCCCTTCCCTTCCCGTTATTCAAAAATAGAGCTGCAGAGCTATAGAAGAATTGGCCTCTGGAGGTGTCTAGTCCCACTCTACCTTTGAGCAGAACTAAATTAAAAGCTATATGAGCCTGCTTAAAGCCTTGCTCAGATGACTTTTGAAACATACTGAGGATGGTGACTACAAAACCTTTCTGGATGACCTGATATTTACAAAGAAATAGTTTCATTATTTACATGAAATGGAATAAATAATTGCACACTAATAGCACGACCACCATTCCATTTTATTTTTTTTCTGATTCTTATTACTTACTTAACTAAGGATACTCCTATTATGATATATGAAAAGATTTGCAGATTAAAACTGAAGTAGTGGTTGTCTCTCTTTTAAACAAAATGAGATGTATCTGTGCCTTAGCTTTTACAAGTCTTCAGCTCTGCTTGGAAGAGAATTTTCCTCATAGCAGCATAGATTCCAGTGACAGATGGGCACTTTTCGAATAGTCTCAGCTTTTCCAGGTTTTTTAGCCAAGTGGCCAGCTCGTCTTCTTTCTGATGGTCCCGATATGCCATCATTTGTCCTTGCATGTACTCTTCATGTTCATTTTTTTCTACACAATGGAAAATGTCTTCAGTCAGTTGTTTCTATTCCAGCCTCTAAGTAGAACAGTTGTCCAGTTCTCTGGAAAAATATGGTACTGTAATTTTCTTTTTAAATAACATGTCTTTCATTTTTTCTGATTTTTCTGCAGTGATTTTATGGGTATGACATTTGTCAACACCAAACACACAGACGAGAGGATACCATACACACACAATACATGGCTCCTCTCCTGTTTATTTGTAGAGATTCAAATACAGCTATTGAACAGAACTTCCATTCTCTGGAGGATCAAGACAGGGTTTTCTCCTGTCAGAAAATCCTTTGCAGATGGAGCTCTTGAATAGCTGAAATTTTCCTTCCTGACAGAAAGAGTGGTGCCTGGAATGAGAAACACTCATTCAGAGTCTCTCTGAGATCTCAATAGAAGGTTGCCAGGTGTATGCTGACCTGGATGTTCCATGATTTGAGCAGAAAGGGTTTGCATGGCATATGACTACTTTCCTATCTTAAAAAAAAAAAAAAGTCTCAGCTTTATAACTCACCTCTGTTGAGTTATAGACAAACAACCTCATTGTCATTACAAATAGAATTACCACACAGATTTATGTACCTCTGTGATTTTTTTTTCAGGTAGGTCATTTTGAAAGTACTTAATGATCCTGACATAAAGAGTGAACTGTAAATTGACACAAAGCGTTCACAGACATAATTGGATACAGGATAACTTCTGAGACTGGAAGCCTGCAAGTCATTATGTGAATTCCAGGCACTCTTTGTGACATGTGCTAAATAACATGTTCTACCTGGGCTGCATATGATCTATTGAAAGGTGTTAAAAAGGGCCTGAGACCTGGCAGCTGCAGACACCTTAGGTAACAGGAAAAATGAAGTCAATAAAGTGGACAATGTTTTATACTTATAAAAATCAGGCTACTAATGAAAAAAACTATGTAAAAATGCATGTTGTTAAAGTTAATATTTTTTACTATACTTAATCTGACTCCAAAAAGGATTACTAAATCATTGAAGATTATGGGGTTTTGTGATCTGCTATCTATATGCCATGTATAAACATATTTGTTCATGAAGGTCACTATGTTCTCTTCTCTTGGAATTAAGACCAAATTATTCTATTTATGGATGTTTGCACCTACTTAATTAAGAATTGCTCCTGATGCATATTCTTTATCTTTAGGCAATTGATCTTCATGTGGTGTCTCTGTCTCCATTCTTGTGAGAGATGTGCTTGCTTTCTCAGACCTTGTCAACATTTAGATTGCGAACATGCAGATTCTGTTAGTGTATCAGGTTAGAAAATTACATGAAGTTTTCCTTTTTATTTTGACAGAACAATCAAGTTGTCTAATTTTAGAAGAAGACATGAATGCTGTCCCAACCGCCTACGTTTTGGCAGAAATCCTGATGTCAAACAGGCATTCTGATTTGTGTCAAGATTGCTGTTTACTTTGTACCATATGGAGAAAATTCAAATAATTTCACTTTGTAGCCATTTGATAGTTCTTGCATATTTTGCAATACTGATTCAGTGCAGAAGCAAATGGCTAATTAAAATTTTAAGGGGGAAAATGTACACAAGTCTTCGAGTTCTATTATCTGTTTTTAAATTAGTCCCATTTTTCCATTCCTCTTTTTGAATGCTATTTAAAATATTGTACATTTAAAACTCAAAATACTATTTTTCTGTTTTGTAAACCAGTAGAAAGACTGAAAAACCATTGATCAGACCTGTTCAGATTACATTTTCCATGACATATTTTACAAATTTCCATTTTAATGATTACCATTGGTTTTCAATTAGATTATGAGAAATAAATTAAAAAGAACTATCTGAAAAAGTTCTGCGGTCCTCCATTTCACAGAATTTTAATGAAAATTCTCATTTTCCATTTAGGCCTTATTAGAATGCTTTTAAAATCCTAATACTTCAAAAGGACAAAAAGATATATATAAGTCAGAAATACGATTAAGATTGAGTTCCTTTTTCTTTGAAAAAAAATTTGATTCACCATGAAATTAAGCCAGCTCTGAATAATGAAAAGAATCTTTACGCAAATGCTTGAAATCAATTTGGTTGGATGGTGCATAACAAAAAATGTATGTATGTGTTTCTATGTACAGAATTGTAGAACTCCTGGGTCAGGTAACTGACATCAAGCTCTGGTGTTTGAATTTTCTTATTTTAATAGTCTATGAAAACATTCCTTCTGTAATATAATAATTTCAGAGAAGTGGTCTGCAGAATCAGGACAAATGGCCAGTTATGAGACACAATGTGGCTTGATTTTGTTTAGCCACCCTTTTGTACTTTCTTTTTGGGACAGTCACACTCTAGTCTGACATAATATGAATGTTGAACCATTCTTTGAACTTTTCTAATTTTCTGTGGCAATAATGGTTCATAGGGACTGTTCTGGCTGACAGGACCACTGAAACACAGTGCATGTCCATCATAGTTTATTCCCACCCTACCTTCTCTGAAGAGTTCATTGAGCAAAATGAGGTCAAAAGCAGACGATACAGAGACAACAACCTCCTTATATACAGCATCTGGAGGTGTTGCTTCTATAGAGGAGTCAGTTGACTATTTGGGACAATTTTCATTTTTATGAGCTGCTGAGCATGCAAAGTACAACTGAGGCAGAACAGAGACAGGTTCACAGCTGGCTGTTAATATTACTGTTTGAAAGGTTTGTGCTTTGCATTACACAGTGCATCTATAAAGCAGACCTCAAGAAAATGTATTCCATAAACAGACCTTTATTAATACAAGGATGATAATGAAGGATGGTAAAAATAACAAAGCTGTTCCTGCAGTAAATGAACAGGCAAATACAAATTCTTTTTTTCCTGGCTTTTGTATTCTCTACTCCCCTTTTGCATCTCTCCTTGTTACTACTGAAATATCTAATGTGGTGCAATATAGCATTTCAGCCCCTTTTCTGGTGGCTCTCCCTAAATGAAATCTTCCCAAATCAGGTTTCTCAGCTCTACCTACCGACGTCTAAAATGTTGTATACCTAATTGTCTTAAGTTTAGAGAGAGTTCTGGAGTTTAGATGACACATAAATATTATTGCTAGTGTTATTAATTTCAGACAACTGAAAGTCATGCAGTTCATGAAAGACTACCTAGAAAGTCATGGAGTTCACTTCCCTCAAGAGGAAATCATCTTCATTCCCTTACTGGGAATTGCAGAATATCCTTAGTTGGAAGGGACCCAAAAGGATCGTCAAAGTCCAACTCCTGGTTCTGAACAGGACATCCTCAAGAGGCACACAAGTGCCTGAGAGCATTGTCCAAATGCTTCTTGAACTCTCTCAGGCTTGGTACTGTGACCACTTCCCTGGGGAGCCTGTAGCAGTGCTCAGCCTTTGGGTGAAGAACCTTTCTCTAATATCCAACCTAAACCTCCCCTGATACAACTTCAGGCCATTCCCTCAGTCTTGTCACTGGTCACCATAGAGAAGAGAACAATGCCTGCCCTTCCTCTTCCCCTCACAAGGAAGTTCTAGACTGTAATGAAGTCTCCCCTCAGTCTCCTCTTCTGCAGGCTAAACAAACCAAGTGCCCTCAGCCACTCCTCATACAGCTTCCCCTCAAGGCCCTTCACCATCTTTGGTGCCCTCCTTTGGATGCTGTCTAATAGTTTAATGTCTTTCTTAAACTGCACACAGGGCTTGAGGTGAGGCTGCCCCAGTGCAGAGCAGGGCAGGACAATCCCCTCCCTTGCCTAGCTGGCGATGCTGTGCCTGACGCACCCCGGGACACAGCCCTGAGCAACCTTGCATAGCTATGAAGCTACTCCTCTTTAGAATAAATTTAGACTGGAGGGCTTCCTTTTCTACAGGATTTTTTCTATAATTCTTATAGTATGACTGCAACCTGGAAGACAGACATTGTCTGTATATGTAATATTAGCATCATCCTGCAAAACAGCAAGGTGGAGGGCTTTGACCACTACATAATAATTGTACCAACTGTGCAATCCTCTCTTTTTAAGTGTCCAAATACCGTTTGAAGTTAATTTTGCTAATGCTATTATGTTCCTTGTGTAGACATAACTATATTAAGGCTTGTTCTTAGGAAACTGCAAGACACTAATGCAAATCTTTGCAGCTGTGGCATTCAAAGTAGTTTACTGGTTTATAATTACCCAAGTAAGCAATATGGCTTTTGTCAAATATTTTCAGCAATGATGAAAAGCGCATAAGCAAAAGAAAGGAGTTGAAGCTTTGAAGTCAGCCAGTCCCTACATACAGCAGTTGTTTAATGCAAAGAAACATATTGCTTTTCTAAAGCAGATGCTATGGGGAAAATAGGAAGGATAAAAATATTCTCAGATGAGCAATAGAAGAGCACTAGAATTGTGTGTTTGAGGCAAAAATGATCCCCACAAATACAGCAATATCCCCTTAACACTGTGATCTTGTATAATTCATTGTAAATGTGTGTAGAGACTTCTTTTCTCTTTAACATGGACATAGGAATAACTATGTCAGGTTCAACCCCAGCTTAGTGGCATTTACAATCAATAGGCAATCTTTTTGACACTTGAAAGCTACCTGTAGAGCATGTATTGGGCAGTAACCCTTTACCTGGAGTTTAGAGATGCTCTACACCATCTTCCCTTAAAAGGAAGGACAGCAGGGAGAAGTATGTTTTCTTTCTCTGGATTGTTATGGGGGAAGGGAAAGTTGGAAGTCTGCAGGACAGTGTACACTAAAAATTTGCTGTGAAACATAGGGCTGTTTCTTTCACACCCGGAAGGTTAAGAATGTTGTCTACAACTGGAAATCTGATTAAATCTGTCCAAGCAGAACTGGAAAGGACAGTGAAAGGAGAGAGTAGGTAGACTGAGGCATGTTTATTGACCTTTCTGTTAAAAAGTTATTTTGCTATATAAGGCTAGTTGCCCTTGTACTAGCCTAGCATCTATAAGTACTGTAGGTGTTCAGAAGAAGAAAATGGTGCAGGCAGAAGCATGTCAGAAGTCTGGCTGGAGCACATGTAGGTAAGAAACTGTGTCAATCTCTAACACAACTGTGTTCCCCCGGATATCTCTGTAGTGCCTTACTAGCAGGGAAATCCCACCTGTATTGCACTCCACCATATCCATGGGCACATTTTAACATGTTGCTTTTGCCACAAGGGAGAAAGTCAAAAAATGCATGAGCAGGAATGCTGTATGTGTGTGACCTTGTCCATGTTCTCTGAGAAGCATGTTCAGCTCAGCCTGCAGGACAGAATTTATCACCTTTTTTGATGCAGTAAACTTTACCTTTGGATCTGCCTACAATTTTTTAAGTGAATAAAAGCACCTGTTGTCCCCATCACTTAACCCTAGGCAGTGCTGAACAAAGTGAGCACACAACAGTTATTCTATTTCCAAACTCCTGTTTTCAATATACATATTAGTGAAATTAATTTGGTTTGCATTATTACTTGATAAATAATACATTTCTCCATGCAAGTAAGTGGAAAGAACAAAGAATCAGATTAGATGAGAGACCCATTAGAAAGACATGTCATTAAACCTATTTTTTTTCCTCACCTGTTCCTCAAAAGCAGGAAAAACCTTCAAAAGACCTCACTAATATCAGAACTATTCAAAGACTTCATCCTCTGAGCAACCATTTGAGCATGGAATATTCAACAGCAAAATTCAGAGTACATGCTAAAAATATTTTCTTCATCATAATCTCATTAATCCACTTAGACTCCTGAAGAAGATTTCTCTGAGGTCTGACAGTATGGCTGATGCACAAACTCACAATCTGTAGCAACCTAGGTATCAGAATAGCTGACTATAAACGAGCTTTGATCTGCTTCACAGAACAATCCAACGTGCACTTAGATTGTGCTTCACTCCAAATTACAACACCCTCTGGGCACATATTAAGCTTTGATTGCCTTGCCAATATAGTGATCTACTACTGAATGAATTGTTTTGCACTGTTTTAAAATGTTCAGAAATTTTAAAAGTTTACAGTTTTATTATTCATCTCTAATTCTTCAGTCATGTGTAGGTGCTTTCCTCAAAAATTGCTTGAGACTATAACAGGAGATGCATTCAAATTTGTATTTCTTGAATCTAAAAACATCATAGAATAATAGAATGGTTTGGGTTGGAGGTGGACCTTGAAGATCATCTAATTTCAACCCCCCTGCCATGGACTGGGACAGCTCCCACTAGACCAGAGCCTCACCTGCTCAGAGCGTCATCCAAACTGCCCTTGAACACCTCCAGGGATGGGGCATTCACTATGTTCGTGGGCAACCTCTTCCAGTGCCTCACCACCCTCACAGCAAAAAATCTTTTTGTAATACCTAACATAAACCTACTTTCTTTCAGTTTAAACCCTTGTCCTGCCACTACATGCCCTTGTAAATAGTCTTACCTCATCTTTCCTGTAAGTTCCCTTCAGTACTGGAGTGCCACAATTAAGTCACCCTGAAGCCTTCACTTTTCCAGGCTGAACAATCCCAACTCTCTCATCCTTTCCTCTTAGGAGAGGTGTTCCATTTCCCTAACCATCTTGGTGTTCCTCCTCTGGACTCACTCCAAGAAGTCAATGTCATTCCTGTGCTGGGGACCCCAGGGCTGGATGGAATACTCCAGGTGAGGTCTCACTGGATTGTGGAAAGGGATATTTTGTGTGTTATGCTGCAGCAAAAGAATTACAAATGTGAAATAGAAACCTTCAACTTTGTTTAAAAACACCCAGTGAGTCTGTGGCATTGATATGGAAGCATCCACTTCTACTCTGTTTGGGAAATCATACCTCTTTTTGTAGCAATTGCCTTCAATTCTGTTGTTCTTGTGCTGAAAAACTGCATAGGTGGGGTGTACCTTGAGACAGCTGTCTGTGTTTGGATCAATGGCTACAGACCTTGGTATCATCACATGGTCCTGGAGACATGAGATTACTTCAATGTCACACAGCTCAGTGTTACTTTTAGTTGTCTTGTACCTGGAGTGGGAGCTACAGCCCCAAGTCCATTGCTTAACAACACCAAGTCAAAGGCCATAAACAGGAAATCTACAAAGTTAGCATGTCAGGGCATCACTCATGTTCTCTGGGACAGGCACAGGCTGTCTCTTCAAATTTCTTCTCTAAGACTGAAAACAGGATGAAAGAAAAAGTATTTATAGGTTATGACAGAGAATAATGAGATGCAGTGACTGAACTGCTCAGCAGTCCCTGAGTGCTGTTAGACCCTGGAGGATTTTCCTGGTGACAATTTAGTTATCAGTGAACTTGAATTTGCCAGTAGTGAGGGAAAATGAAGGGAATTCTTAAAAAACCTAAGCATTAAAATCTTCTTCCTAGCAAGTCAGTCAACTGCCCTATATCTATTTTCAACAGCACAAAGCAAATGCTGACTTCTCCCTGCAATTAAAAAAAGTAATCTCTGTACTTCATAATAGTGACATGAGATGTACCTTATTGTATTCAGTATGATCTCATATAGTAACTGTTGGCTACTATAGTATTATGTCCAATGCTATGTAAGAAGTGTATTATGTCTGTATTGGAATGCAAATTTTTAGGGCAATGTGCTTAAATTTCTGCAAGATGCTCAACATAGGCTCACCTGTTGCTTTACGAAAACAATGCTGTACACAGTCAGCATAAAAGTAGTTAAATAATGGTCTGCAAAAATAAATGTGAATTAGAAACAGCCATTTGACCACAATGCTTCTAGTGAAATCTTGCAGAGGTAGGTTTAGTAGGGCTTCTTGAGTCCTGGCCTTGCCTTGCATAAGCACAAAATCTGATAATCCTCCTTCCAGGCACTTGAAATTCTATTTGTAAAAGGAATAAACCTTGGGAACAGACAGATCTTCTTTTGGAAAGGTGGTACAGAATTACACTGCTGTGATACTTGCTATAGATCTTCTTTTTCATCCAGCTACACTTACATATACACTGTTTTTATCCATTTGTTTTTATGATAGTTTTATCATCTCGATATTCTTTCTTTCGGGTACTAATGCTCTCCTCTATTTATAGAAGTAAATTGTTCCAGCTAAGTTTCAATTTCACAACATTAGGAAAAAACAAGCTCTTCTAGTCTCCTTTAAAGGCATATTCTTCCAGTGTTCACTTGTGTTACTCAGTAGGATTTTGTTCTGTGTTGGAGTGAAATCTGGATGTACACCCCTCTATTTTCCCCTGTTTCCTGAAACTGAACAGTTCTTGACTTAGGGTAAGCACCATTCAGGAACAATTGAAACATCATTGTTTTATTGACATTCTCATCCTCATCTGAAACACAGCATTGCACCAGCTATTAGGAAGAAAATTAACTCTACCCCAGCCAAAACCAGGACATTATGGGAAGAAAATCAAGGCACATAAGTGGAGCACCAATAACCTCCAGCTGAACACTCTTTTAGTAAGACGTAGGGAGAAAGTATTCACAACTTAGGCATGGTTTTGTAGTGCTCTGTACATGTTTTGCACTCATTTTTTCAGCACAGATAGTCAGAAGTTTTTATTGCCTTTCTGATAGAGCCGACCACTGTCTGTTGATACTGAGAGCTCCCTCTCTTTCTTTGGAATACTTTCCTCATACATAATAGAATTGCATTTCCCTTCCTGGTGCTTAACCTTGATAGTTCATAGTAAAACTGTAGCTATTTAGTTGAGATTACAGGTCCCATGGTTTATCATTTACTTCCAAACAGGAACTCCCATTTTGAACTGAGATCTACAGTATTTTTTGTAGAGGACTGTGTTGCATAGAGCAATAATGATTTTATTCTCATTTTCTTTGTTTCAGTTTCCTTGTGGTCACTGAATTATTGCAGTCCTCTTTTATGAGGACTCCCTCATGCCGTCTTCTTTTATGCACTCCAGCCTAACACATTCAGTAAGCTTTATTGGCATGCATCTTTTTTTTTAAATGACAACATCATTAATGAAACTATTGGAAAACATTAATTTGGGGGGAAGTACTTAAAAAACTCCACCAATAACCTTCTGCTGGCATGATACTTATTCTTTCAGCAGTACCTGTTCTATTCACCTCCCCTGGTGAGCACCTTACTTGCCCTGCAATTCCTGTACTATCTAATTCTGATACTCATTCAGATCTTTTTGAAACAGAGTCCCTCAAGTGAGACACATATCCATCTTCTATTTGGTACTTCTGGGAAAAGGAGAGAGGAAAACATGCCAATGAATATGAAAGATAGACAGACATCTGCTAGCCTTTAAGCTGAAATCAGTTGTATAAATGAATAATCTTTGAAATCCGGTTGTATCTAAATTACGAATTTTTTTTTTTTCTGACAGTGAATTAATTCCATAGCTTTGATTCTATGTGGTATTATAAGCTACTACTCTTTTTTACTGGTAACTCTGATATCTTTGAATTTAAGATTTCATATTCAGCATATCATGAGAACATTTCTCTACATCATTCATTCATATAACAGATTGTTTATGTCACATATAAACTGTCATCCACTTTTGCAAAATTTTCTGTCCAGACAATCACACATAATTCTAGGAGTCTTTCACAAGTAAGGGATATAAAGCAGAGAGAGACACTAACAACAACTATTGTCAATACTTCTTTAAAATCATATTCTGTAATTTGTTTTTTCATTTTTCAGAATTCTGATCTTCTTAACCTGCATGCAGTTGGTGGCCCTTTAAAGCAGGAGACAGTTATGACAACTTCAAAATTAAAAAAGACAAATATTTTTGGATATTCACACTTCTTCTTTTCTGAGAGAGATGTAGATTGATGAAAGGAAGTATGTCAAAACACAGTTCATAATCAACCTGTGGAACCGGCTGCCAAAAATACACTAAATCCTTTACTGAGATGAAAATCTTTGTTGAATTCAAGGCTGGCACATATCTGTGAATTCATGTTGCCCCCCTCTAATTGTCACTTCATGAAGTCAAAGTTTCTTACTCCACTAATATTTGACAGCAATTGGAGCCGCTCAACTAAACAGAAATAATCCCCTCAGGGTTTTTCTGGCTGCCCTCTCTGTCTCCCAGCTATCTATGACAGACTCTTAAGGTGGCTTTAAATTTTGAAATTATCTCTTAAACAATGAATGAAGCAGGGATTTGGATGGTCAGCTATCTCACACTTTTTTCTCTAGTGGGTAATCTAGCTCTAAAGCAATTAATATCACCAGCAGAAGATAGAACATCTCAAAATCATTTCAGGATTTGTAAAAATGTCTGGGAAAATGAGTTCACAGAGAAACAGGCATATATTCCTTAAAATGTCACAAGGTAGCATATCATACCACCATCTCAGAATTGCAGCATATCCAATTTGCCCTAGGGAATAGGGGGAACTCAGAAAAGATTAGCATGTTAAGCAAGTGGATCTGGAAATGCTTTCTAACTGGTCTCAGCAGATACAATTTTTTAGTATACAGCCAAGGCATTAAACAACTCAATCTTCTATTGAAGTTATTTTACCTGTCCTCAGTATTGGTTGGATTAGTAAGAACTCTGTGGCTGACAGATGTTCACGCCCAAAGTCATCAGAGAGATGTCCCACATTTCTGTCTGCCAAAGAAAAATGCTTGTTTGGTAGTATCGACAAAACACATTTCATTTAAATGGAATGGAATGCATTTAACTTCTAAGCATTGGCCTTATTTGTTCTAACAGCATGGCTACAGCCAATTTGAGAGAATGTTCCTTTCAAAATGCAACCATTACATCCAGCATATTAAAGTTAATCTATTGTCATTGATTTTGGTTCTGTGCCACACTGGTGAACAGATTAGTTCCCATTTCAGAACTTATGAGACAACTCTTTGGTATCATTTAAAGACCTTCTCTCAATCAAAATTTTTAACAAAGCATGTATCAATATTATTTTTCTTTCCTTAGCTCACAACTGCTACACTTGAGATTCAGTTAATTATATAAGGAACATATATATATTTTTATCTTAGACTTCGGGTACAGGAAGTTATTTCTTAACAAAGAAGGGAAGAAAATGAAGTCTTATTTTTTTGCAACTGCATGTCAGTATAAAATGAAATGTTAATTTAATAGGTAGTGAAGTGTACCTGCTTCATCTTTCTTGTAGTCCTGACACAATGCCCATTGCTTTTGTCTTCTCATTCTATCTTGTCTTGATCTCAGCTGCCTTGTTTTGGCCACATAAGGCAGATACCAAAAAACCAGAAGAGATGGATTTTTGTTCTGAGAAACCATGAGCTGCTGTAGTAGGTAGAAAGTTGGAAAATGGTTAGAGCTTACAAAATGTTAGCAATTACATACTAAGTCTGCAGTGCCTTCATTGTAACTGCTAACACACAGCAGTGCAGAGCTTGGGGGTCAAAAAAGGGAAAATGGACAGTGCTTTTCCTATTGTATTTCAGAAGCCTGTATTATGAAGTCTTTTACATGTCTGTTAATAGGAAAGAAACCTGGTAGTAGACCTGAGCATGGAGGAGAAAACTGTTGCTACTTAAAACCCAAACTAGAATTCTTGGTATTTCATGTAGATTCCCTGAGGAGAAGACAGTTTCTTCTGTTTCAGAAGGCCAAATGGAATATGTACATTTTATTGGGAACTAAAAAAGTCATCTCACACTGATTCTTTTGACCATTTTGGTGAAATGCATTGGAAAAAACAATCGTGTTCTGTGCTTACTACAAATGATGTTCATTAGTTACTGTGTCCAGCAGCAGGAAAAATCGAGCCAATGAGCTCTTCACTGCAGGTGGCTCCAGGAGGGTTATTAGTATTCAATACCAATTCCTTCATCCACTCCAGCTTCCTTGTATGCACTTCCTTATTAGATAATCTGGAGAAGGGAGGACCACAGGCATGTTATTGCTGTAATTCCTTATCACTGTGTTCCAGAGATGGAGAAAAAAACATTTGTAAGTGTAGGGCAAGAAATTCCAGAAGCTGTGGTCAGAACTGAGTGATGATTCTCACAGTCCTGTGGCTAGAGAATTGATTTCCATGCTTGGGATGCTGAGTACTGGGAGACATCCTGCCAGATGGAGAACTTCCTCTGCTTTAAGTTATGAGAGAGAACAGCATCTTGTCCAAGGGTTCATATCAGTAATTTAGAGGAATAAAAACATGTCTGTGTTCTTGTACACTGAGAGAAACAAGAGGTGGTCAAGTGGGGCTATGAAGTGTGAGAGACAAAGTTTTATACGTGTCTGTACTTGAGGTGTCTATAGAGTGGGGTGATGACTGTTATACTACTCAATTAGAATTAAAATGCATGCTGTTACCTACATCAGACATAGGTTTTACCTTTGCTGATTTTTATATTTGTGTACAAATGCTTTAAGCTTTCCCAGAGTGGAACTAGGATGCCAGCTATTTCCCAAAAAGCCTGTCCTTAAGCAGGCTGACTGACCAGATGGGCAATATGGTCCTCTGCCCTTGAAAATAGGCTACTTGTTTTGTGCCTGTACCTTGCTTGTATTTGCAAATGGCCTGGGTGTTTGTACATGGCTGCATGGCCAGCTCTTGGCAGACATCTAGGTAGCTTTTGAGGAGTCCAGTGACAATGACTGGCAATATTATTGCTTTTTTTCTAGTCCAGGGACTAGAAAAGCCAAGGACAGGCTCTTCTGTCCTTTCCTGAGCCTGTTCCTGCCCTTATATATCCTTCCAGTGATGTGCCAACACTGAGTAATATGCGGTTTAGTGGAGAATGGCTGTCTTGCTTAGTATTGGAGTGTCAGTAGTGGTTCTGACCTGTCTCCTGTAATGCCAGCTCTGAAATGGTTATCTCCCAGGCATTGCAAGCTTGATTGGGCCTTTAGTGGGATAGGAAATTTTCAGCAGTTTTGGATGAGGGAAATCCCCTAAGGTTTGAACTGTCTGCATTTGCTGTTTGATGGAATTCCTGGTACATGCCATCTGCAGAAGTAGGGAGTGGGAACGCCTCCAATGTCTTTCAGAGACTCCAAAATGTGAAAGAGAATG
Organism: Climacteris rufus; assembly: GCA_013398175.1. Classification (NCBI taxonomy): domain Eukaryota; kingdom Metazoa; phylum Chordata; class Aves; order Passeriformes; family Climacteridae; genus Climacteris; species Climacteris rufus. Next base: position 15,123 of record VZRZ01005951.1, on the reverse strand, counting down.
GCAGAATAAGGAGTGTCATGGTGTGATGAATCATGCTTGACCTCAAACTGTAGCACAGATGCCTAAGCATTCAATGGAGATTAAGGGTTTTTTTCACATGGACTGAGGCACTGGTTCTTTAGGTTAGAGTTTGTCGGATATTTGGGAAACTTGCCACCTCTCTCAAGGCAGCTTCCCTGCATCTTGCTACAGGAATCCATTTGCTCTTTGAGTAATTCTAGAGAATTTATGTCATAAGAATCAAATTGAGAGAGCAAGAGGACTGTGTTTTGGGAGCTATGCGGATCCCTATGAATATGAAAACTTCCATACAATCAGTTCTTATTTTCCTATTAAAATTAATATTGTGCTTTAAGCACTCAAAAGAATATATTTCTATGTAAAAAACCTAAATAATTTGCATATATTTGCTATCATCTGTCTCTGGAATCGATATAAGACTAATCTTTTATGTTTTACATAGCTTTCAGGGAATAAGAAATTGGTTGTAGCTGCAAAATTAATAAGCAGGTAAACAGAGGAAGGAAAAAGCCTGCTTAAGCGCTTCCACTAACAAAAATTCACTTAGACCCTATTTTAGATGTTCAGACCTTCAAAGTGAACATCTACTGGCATCTGTAGTTCTAGTGTAAGAATTCTAGTCCCACTTCTAGCATTTTACAGGAGCTATTCATTTTTTGGAATTTGAACACACCTTCAAAAATCCAAGAAGACATTTGTTCAAAGGCGCTTAGAAAATGTTTCTTTCAAGACAAAACAATGAAGACAGTGGAAATTGTACATAGTATAAATATCAGCTGGCAAATTTTGGGGCTACTTTGAAAATTAATAATTCTCCATTAAAGACTACTTTCTGACTTCAAATTTTCCTTTGCTCCTATATTTGTGTCTGGTAGATGAAAGATCTATTTATGCCAAATTTACTTTCAGTCCACCTGTCTTTGAACTTTGAACCCATTAAATTATGAGAAGATTTCCTTGGATTTTCTACACAGTGTAGTTTCCCAGCTGACTTTCAAGGAAACAGGGCTCTGCATTTCTGAAGGAAGATGTCCACATCAAATTTGGATTTTGACAACCCTGAAAGTGTGTGAGGCCTTCTTCTAGACAAGATTCTGCTTTGACAAATCATTGATTGGGTAGATAGATGACTGGGAATCTCCATTCAAGCTGAGGATATGTTCTAGGTTCCTAAAGATGCTGTTGGAAGCCAGAACACTCTACAGGTTCCCAAGGCTTTTCTTCTTCAGATCGGGAAAGCTTATTGTCTCAAGTCATAAGCCTATCTGCCAAATAATTTAGGTTCACAGTTCCATCTGGGGTTCTGCTTCTCTGCTTATTCACATATTTTGATTCAGCCTGCGGATGTATTTTGGACTGTATCAATTTCTTGCATCCAGAACAAACCCCAGCCGTGGTTCTGGGACATATCCCAGCCTGCAGAAAGGATGAACAGTGTCAACTCTTGCTGCCACATGCAACACCTCAACCTTATTTGCCATATGCAATACATCAGTCTTATCTCAGAAAAGTTTGTGTCTCAGTTGCAGGATATTGCCACCATTTCACATTAGAAAATAATAATTCTTGTGGGTTGCAGCACAACCTTTGCATTATTACTACCAACGTCACAATGCCATGGGACAACAGATAGGCCAACAGAGACAAGTTCCGCAGAGGGCAGACACAGCCAGCCTCCTCTAGAAGAAGATTAGACTCGTGAGCCCACCTGGGCAAGGGCCATAGTCTCCTCCTAACAGAGGGCTGTATCCTGTATCCTTACTCCCTATTCTGGAGTAATGTCACTGGGTCACTCCAAACTATATCTTTCTTGATGTCCATCCCTTAGAAATGGTCAAGACTTCAAGCTTCCAAACTCTTTGCCCTTAGAAACATTAGCAGTGCCACCTGAAAGACTGACAAGGACTCTGGTTGAATCAACACACATACTAATGAGCTCACAAACTATGGATCCTGGAATCCAGAAAATGTATGGGCTTTTACACATGCACCAGCAGTCTTTTAATAGAAATAATATTTCAGGCAAGAAGCTCTGAGGTTCTTGATATTTAATGTTACTGCAGGAATTATACAGCTGTTCTTGAACCTGAGTGCAGAAAATATTTCTTACTTACAAAAATTAAGATCTAAAATGCTCCAGAATATTTGTATGTGTCATGAAATTTCCACTATGTAAGAGTTACTGTTCTCATTGTCACAGATATGTTAGGCAGGGCTCAGGGAGGTAGGAGGTGAGTAGTTGTTAAACAGATGACTCTAAGATACATGAGCAAAAATGAACGAGAAGTTTGTTCTTTTAACAAACACTTCACCTTGTCAATTAATAAATAAGCTATTATGTTGCTTTTGCTAATGTAACTTTGCCCTGCATATATCCTTGATATCAAAGACCACACTATGATGTTCAAAAGCTAATAACTTAAAAGAATTAGTCAGTAAATTATATCTGGTCAACTGTGTTCATTGGAGTGCCCTTGAAATGCTTTTTTGCCTAATAATATTTCCTCTTTGTTTATTCTATTTCATCATGCATAAGTTGCTCAAGCATTGCTCGTTGAGTCTTTGATAAATGGCTTTTATTATAGAAAGAATTCTTTGAAATTAAGAAAAAAATTTCTGAAGAGTTTCACAATTTCTTTTCAGGACTTATCAACTTTTCATAATAGTTCTCAGAGATACAGCAAGAAAAGATAATGTTTAGTTTACTGATATGGGAACTATATTATATTTATATATATATATATATATACACTGTAAAACTACAGTGTTCAAGCTTTAATGACAAAGGTCAGATGTTTAAAAACCAAGTGGTATTATTTTTCAAGACACTAAACACTCACAGTTTTCTGGACTTCATTAATGCTTACTTTAATTAAAAAGAGATCTCATGGTGCAACTTTGGTCATCCATCCTTAATATATTCAGACAATTCCATTTGCACAAGTCTTAGAGTCCATGTCAGAGAAATTTCATAACTAATGAAGCTCCTAAATCCAGCTGTAGATACTTAACTTAGCAGTCACAGTGAAAGCAGTTAAAGATTCAGCACTTCTGAAAATCAGGTATGTGTCTAATTCTTGCATGCAGCAGTGATTTTCTTGTCAGGGTACATTCACTGGCTTAAGTGAATTTACACTACCAGGAAATGTGTTTGCTATGAATTGAACTGTCTTAGTTGATAGTGCTGTTCATTCCCACACACTGTTGTCATGTCACTAAGACTCAACCTGTATTCCCAGAAGAAAAGCTTTAGTATTGACAGGAATATCTAGTCAAAGCAGTGTTTCTCATTGATATCAGGACTTTTACATAGAAATTGTAATAACGCATAAACAAGTAATTTAGGCCTAGCTTCACTCTTAATTTCTTTAACTCCTCCATCTGAGTGGCAGAGGGGTTGTGGAATGGGGGTTGTTATCAGTTCATCACATGTTGTCTCTGCTGCTACTTCCTCTTCACACACTTCCCCTGTTCCAGTGTGGGTTCCATCCCACAGATTGCAGTCTTTCAGAAATGGGCTACTCCAGCATGGATCCCCCATGGGGTCACAAGCCCTGCCAGCAAACCTGCTCCAGCATGGTCCTCCATGGGCTGCAGAGAAATAGCCTGTCTGCACCATGGGCTGCAGGGGAATCTCTGCCTCCACCACCTGGAGCATCTCCTCCCATCCTTCTTCACTGGTCTTGGTGTCTGCAAGGCTGCTTCTCTCATGTATTCTACCTCCCTTCAATGGATGAAGTTGTGCAGTTTTCTTGTCCTGCCTTCTAAAATACATTATCCCAGGGTTACTACCCCTGTCCCTGATGAGCTTGGGCTAAGCCAGTGGTGGGTTCGTTTTGGAGTCATCTGTCGTTGCCTCTGTGGGAGGTGGGGGAAGATTCTGGCAGCTTCTCACATAACCATGGAGTCATTTAGATTGAAAAGACCCTGAAGATCTTCAATTCCAACCTTTAACCCAGCATTGACAAGTCCACCACTAAACCATGTCCCGAGTACCACATCTATATGTCTGTTAACCACCTGCAGGGCTGGTGACTCAAGCACTCCCCTGAGCAGCCTAATGCTTAACAACCATTTTGGTGAAGAATATTTTCCTAATATCCAATCTAAACATCTCTGGGGGTGACTTGAGTCCTATTGATTGTTACTTAAGACAAGAGACCCATCTTCACCTGGCTACATCCTCTTTTCTGGGAGTTGTTGAGAACAATGAGGAGAGCCTCATCTTCTCCAAACTAAGCCACTCCTCAACCCCTACACTACCAAAACCTTCCCACATAAATCAAATACAACCAAGAAAGAGTCAGTTGTGCTGTACATGTTAATTACACACAAACACAGATTTACGACTGTTGAAAATCCTCTTTGCCACACAGTTTTTATTTTATTGGTTCTAGTTGAACATTTAAAATCAGATTGAAAAATTACTTCCATGCTCTAAAGCTATATCAAACCTTGTTGATACATGTTAGGAATCATAGTTTCATCTATTTTTTCAGAAATGCCAATTTGTTGACTCAAGTGTAATATAACATATGCTGTACTTCCAGAGGGATGAATTTCACCATCTTGGGATTTTTGCATTTCTATCTCAGAATGTTCTGTACATCTTTACTAGATGCAAAGCTCTGGCAGATGCATTTTTAAAAATCAAGGGTTTCTGTGATACTTCCTGCATATTTATTCTGTATATATTTACTTAATAAGAAGTAAGATTTGCTTGTTGTATGTTCTGTATAATATTAAAGATGTATGTGATTTAGCACTCCAAAATTATAATATAACTTGTGAAATTTAACATGAGATCACAGCTTTTGAAAAACCCCTCAAGGTTATAAAACTGTATCTACTTCTGCAGATTCAAGGTTATTCTCGGATGCATTCTAATTGTGCTTAAGAACTAGACAGAAGTCAAACTAGTAGAAACAAAAATTTGTGAAATTTTACAGCTTTAGAAGCAGTGGCTCAGAAATCATTACCAGGATGAAAAGTACAGGGCTGTTCTTTTTTTAACTACAAAAGATCAAAGGAAGACATATAAATGAAGACTGATTCTGAAAATATGGCTGATGCTTTTATTTCACGTATAGTCGTCCACTGAGCTTTTATTTCACCTATAGTCATTCATTGACCACCAGGTTTCAGATGGATGTCTACATTCATTTGTAGTTTCAGATTCTCAGGTTTTTGTCCATCCAAATCAGATAGAAGACTTCAAGATACATAGGCAAGTATACTGCATTAGGTTGCTAGACATGAAGCAATCAAAGAGCATTTTTGGTTTCTATGGGAAAAGAGAGAAAAAATGGGTTTAGTTGATACCATTTGTTCAAACTATGTGCTGGAAAAAAATGTTTGCCATGGGTAGAAAGCGTGAGTAATTCGGAGCCTTTTGCGTCGGTCTCATTTTCCTGAATGAAGCAACTTTGGCTTCATCCAGTCTCCAATCAGAGGTGAGCCAAGCATCAGAACTCCCGCAGAATCTAGGCTTAGTTCACACACAGCGGTTTAATTTATGCAGGGAAGTAAAGAGACGAGAAAGGGTTCTTTTCCGATTATTGCCAGCAGGATTTTATTTACTGGAGCATGGTGTGTGGTAAAAGACAAGTCAAAATGGAGGTCAGGGTGTGTGATAGGACAGAGGCGAGGGAAGGGCAGTCGGGAGAGCCAATCACTGCGAAGGACCACAATGACTGACAGGGGCGCCGGCCAGTGAGTCGGCTGTCCGCACCCGGCACAGGAACCAATGAGCTGTTCCCCTGGGCGGGGACAGCCGCTGCCGACCCGGGGCTGCGCCACCCCAGCTGCATCACGCGGTGGGGGGAAAAGGACCAGCCCCCGCGGCCCCGGCCCAGTCGTAAGCCATGCCCAGAGGCACCACAACAAATGTTTAGGAGTTCCAAGCCCCAGACAGTATAAATGGGAGCAAGGGTACAGGTGGGAAAAAAAAGCTGACAAGGATCTTTCATTCTTCCCCTGGATTCCGCAGGGCATGCTGTCTTTATGAAGGATGCATTAGTAATTTCTTTCAGAACATTAAGTACTGAATTAGGTAGTTTTTATTCCTTATAAAGTCTATTGTTTAGACTGAGTTGCCCTCATAGTTAGCAATTTGTTTTATTACAGCTATGTTGTTTATTTTAATGGGAAAATGACAAAAGGGAAGAGTGGTTTCAGTGTCTTTCATTAACAGTTGTGGATATATATTGTGTCTATCACAGAGATCAGGTAGAACTAAACATTACAGTGCATATTTGTAGCACTAAAACATGTATTTCCCCCTCAAATATATCTAAATTAACTAATTTTTGTCCTTCCCTTTTTGCTAGTAAAATCAGTGGAGATTTTTCACACAATTTCTTATTTAAAGTCTGAGTAATCCACCATGTTTTATCCAGTGTTGCATAACCAGACATGTCCTTATTACTGATTCTACAATGGGAGGAAAAATACAAAGAATGGTTGGACTAGATGCGTATTTTTGTTTCAGTGTTGTACAAAGAAGGTAATAAATGACCATCCTCTTCAGAGAGACATCGGGCCTGTACTTGTGAACAATTGTTCATTTTTTGACTTCGTACTTGGGTTCATACTGTCCCTGAAAAAATTTATTTCTTGAGAGGAAAAGAGTCTTTTCAATAATACATTTGGAGTGATCTTATAAATCTTCCTCTTCCCCTGTTTCAGTGGTTGTTGTTTTTCTTGGCCTGTGTATGCCTGTGAAAAAATCTGTCATTTCCTGATGAGCGTGGGATTTCAAGTGACAGAACAGAGTTAGACAAGTCAGGTAGCAGCAATATCCCAGAATTTTGCCATAACTCTCCTAGATGTGTCTAAAGTTGGGAAGAAGTTATTTTGAAAAAAGAAAAAAAAAACAAGTTCCTGCAACTGTATTCTTGTGGGAACTGGGTTTATCTGCAGTGTTTCTCTGTAATAACCATGTGCTTCAATGCTTACCATTATTTAGACTGGATTTGGATCATTACAACTTTTAAGTAACCCTTTGTTCACTGCAGTACCTTGTCTTCTAACATTTTATGACCTTTTAAAATGTCAATCAATAAAATACAAGAGGAGAGAACCATCTTGGCATCACCTTAGATAAGGTGTGATCTGTAGATCCAGGCAAGAATCAGTACTCATTTCAGTTGCTTTCCTGCAGCTCTCACACCCAGAGCTACCCTTAGAGACTCCCTCCACCTCTTGCTCACTGACCATTTCACCTGCTCAGTGGCTTGCCTGGGTTGATCTTCACCAGCCACTGCTCCCTCACACACACACACACCTGCACTTGCCAAGCACCACGGGCACAGCTGTGGTCTGACCCCATGGCTGAACTTCACCACACACACATATGCACACAGCGTACACACCTCTCACATTAGGGAGCTGGAAAGGCATTCAGTGGCAGCACAATGAATATTGCTCCTTTTCTCTTGCTGCAGAATACAAAAAATACAATATCTAATAATAAGAGTACAGGTGAAGTTGTACTGGGCCCTTTGCAAAACGAGGCAATATATTATGTTTTCAAAAGTAAGTACCATCAAGCTGCTATGCTGAATTTTATAATAGTACTCTTCATAGTTGAAAAATGGAAGAAAAAGGACAAGAAACATTTAAGCTATTAAGTTCTTTAAGCTTCATTTAGAAGAACACACACTCCCAAGTCTTTTGCCTTTTATTCTTGACTCTGAGCTAACCTGTTAATTCACTTCTATGTAAATGAACTCCACAAGTTTTAAAAACCCCCTCTTTTTCTGAGGTACTATCTCTCTTGATTTACATTATGTTTTAAACCCAATTCCTGTTTTAAAATGAATCCTGTAGTGATTCCAAAAACCCCAGGCCCACACACAGACATCTGAGCTCCTGGAGGACAGGAGACTGAGGTGGGGCATGGGAGACAGGAAGGGAATGTGAAAAAGAATGGGTAAGTTTGTCTCCCCTGGACTAAAATCAGATATTATTTGAATGGGACATGAGCTTAAACAATCAAAAGATGAAAACATTTTTTAAGTGTGATATTATTATTTTCATTCCTACTGCTTTGTAGGTCTACATTTTATCTACTTTTTCTTTTACCTGTTTTTTTCCCAGAAACTTGAGTTTGATTGCAGTTTGAACTGCCATGAACAAGAGACTCCACAACTTTACTGCTCACTCACATCTTGAAAATGAAAGATAGCTCCAGATGTATGAACTGTAAAAATTCAAAAACTGCTACTGTATATGTGGTGTATACACAGTATAATGACTGTGGCACAATTATGCCATAACAATTAATTTAATTAATAACATGTCCAAAGCTAATCATGTTTTCAGACAACAAAGTAATGGAATTAACACCTAGTGAAATTACTGTACCCCTGCACCAAGCTGCTCCAATCAGACCACCAATGCAGTGTAAGTACTTAAAGAAATATTTCCTGTACAAGAGGTGACATCAGAGTACTGCTATGAGCCATAAGCAAAGCTTTGCCTCTCATGTTTTCAAAAGTTGGTATCATGGCCTTCCACTGAAAACCTTAAAAGGCTCACAGCAGATTAGATCTGGTGCCTTATGAAAAAACCTTGGAAGAGAGAGTGAACGCACCGAATTTATGTTTGTGAAAATAACAGGCATTGAGACTGATTGGTACAGTAGAGGAATGATATTTTATCCTGAGCAGCAGTTGAATCAAGTGAAAATGTAGCTGAAACATTTTTAAATGTAGTTGCAAGTGAAAAAATACCCCTTTTCTGCCGTGTTTCAGCTCAGTGTCTGTTTAAAACTAATTGTTGTCTATGAAGGCAAATGACCCATAGAAATATCATCTTATTGGACTAAACAACCTACATCTTCCTCTGGAAAAATATAGAGGCAATTTCATAATGTGAAACATCCATTTTTCTCCAAACGTTATTCAGTATTTCTGGTAATTCAATTTCTGGTAGTTACAGCATCTGCTTAGAAATCTAAACAGTGAATCTTCTGCAATTATGTTGGTTTAAACTGAAATTTTAAAAGGTTTTAATATTCATCCTGCCTTTTATAGGGTAAATAGAAGGCCCTTGGAGGGATTTCAGTAGTAATTAGATTAAAGCTCTTTTTTTCTTTTTTTTTTTTATTTTGTGAAAGAATTAAGTTTTTTCCACTCTCTAATTTTAATTCAGTTCCAAGCTTCCCTATAAACTTTATCACCATTTAAATGATAGGAGTAATCATCTGAATAATTATTATATTCTAGATGCATTCCACCCAATCTATCTCAAATCTGAAATCCAAAGAGAATTTTTTTTCTGACAGAATTGGAGCACCTTGGCAGGCCTGCCAAAGCATGCAGAGCATCCAGGAGTAATGCAAAGCTTGCACAAAGAGGAACTGTAGATATTCTGGTTTGTCATTCCAGCTGACACAAATTAAGAACATGTAACATGATATAGCGAATATTTTCCCTCTTAAAACATGAAACATAGTTAGTCCTTAAACTGGAAGTGAAAGCATACCTGTATGTTTCTGTGTGTGTCCTTGACAAAGTCTTTAACATGCAAGAAAACTCAAGCTCCAACCTACAAAGAGATGTTTTGGCACAGGAAGAATAAAAGGTGGATTTGGTTAAGGCAGTGAGCAATCACAGATTTCTTACTCAATTTGTTACAAACCAAAACATACACCTGCCCAGGCAATAATATCGCCTGGAGTAATACGTGTAGAAGGAAAAAAAGAGTTTGGCTGAATTGTTATACATTTTGATATTTTGTGTTAATATGCTCCACAATACCTGAAGACCAGAGTGATAAATACCAGGGCAATGCTTAGCATGTTTGCCTTTGGAAACCATGGTTTTCCCAAGGAACTGAGCAGCACAAGTCATGAAGCACTCTGCTACACACAGCACAGTTGTACAAGTGCTGCACACCACACAGTCACAGTGACATGTGTCTAACCATCCTCTGAGCAGAATGACACAATACACAAGCCAAAGGCAACCCAGGAGCTCACTCTCCTTCCTCCAGTCAGTCGGCAATGCTGAGCTCAGAAATTGTTGTCTCATGTACTCTCATGGAGAGGTAGCAAAAACATTTTCATGCAAAACCTGCATCTTTGTCATGGTTCCTGGACCAAGACTAAAATCCTAGGAGAGCAAGCTAATGTCCTCCATTCACATCAGTAAGAACAGAAGGGCTGCACAAAACTGCTAAAGGGTTCTTACAAGGATGAAGGGAGACAATTACTATACCAAATTTAATATCAATTAGATAACTTTATATTGACATAATTTTATTTTTCCTTGGAAATTTTTCTTTATAACTGTAGGAGAGGGAAGATAAGCTGCAGCTTTTTATAATCAAAATGGTAATTTTCCTTAAAATAAATCTGGTTTAGGAGGTTAGATAAATGTTTTAAGAATATTGCATATACAAAAGAAACCCTCCCAAGCCCTAAACCCATGAAAGAAGGAGAAATAAAAGGAAATATATCTCATTAACATAAAAAAAGTGTAAATAGAAAGTATGTTTTATGTCACACCACACATTCACATTATGCTTACGCAAGCTGTAATTCTTCTGAGAGTCATCCTCCACATTCCCCAGAGGAGATGCCTGTGTGTAGCTGCAATTCATCACCGCTGGGACAGATATCTTCTTCCTTGTTTATGCCATAGGAGGCTTTAAAGGCTTCTGGGCTTATTTGAGAGACTGATTAAGCTCACTGACTTCCTACAAGGCATAGAGAGGTCACCATATCCAAAGTAAACTCATCACACCCCTTTGGTGCTCCTGTGACTGGCACTTCTAATGCTCTGGAAAACCCCCACACCTGTTTTGAGGAAAAGGTGCTGAATTAACAAGCACCCCTGTGACAAATGGATTCATGGGAGAATAGGTTCACAGGTTTCCATACTAAAGAAGAGTCTGCTGAGTATGTTCGACAGGCTGCTTTTGTCCCCAGCACAAGCCAAAAGGGTAGTAAATAAAAGAAGCCATTAGCTTGGTACACAGTCTTTACCTAGTCAGAGCACCAAGAGTCCCGTCCTGCTTGGTGGACTTTAGATGAATCACAGCTTGGAACTATTATATTACACACTTAATCAAATGAATTATTTCTGAAAATTTATCAATCCAAAATGAATTATCCCTTGTAGTTTTTTATACTTTGGTCATAAAATTAATTTTAGAAAAAGAAGGTTGTATTAATCATTAATCTAAAACAGCATGCTCCATGTAATTGGGGATCATCTGTAGCTAGTTGTATTTCATTTTTCCATGGACAAGCCACACTATAGACTCAGTAAGACCATTGTGAATAATGTACATAGTGCATGTAACACTGACTTTTAGTATAAAGCAACATGATACAATTCCCTCTTGCATTTTCTCTCTCTTCAGCTAGCATTTTACTAATTTTTGAAAACCATGAGGGGCATTGACTTTATATGGATTCTTGTGAAGGTGATGGTCACATAAACAAGCAAAGATTACCCTTCTTGGCTAGATGCTTCAGGATAATCCATATAAAAATGACAAACCAAAATTGACACATCAGGTATAAAATGGAAATTAAACTTGTTCCTGGGGTTTTGCTAGCTTAAAAATCTTGTCATTCCAGGTTTCTTTAATTGGTGTACAGAATGTTTACTTGTTTTTAATTTCGCTGTTCTTTCTTTTTTTTTCTAGGTCATGGATTTCATTATTTACTAGCTTTTTGGCTCGTTTCTTCCTGCTTTGATTATCTAAGGAAGTAAGACTGGTGCCACACATCAAGGACAAAATTGAAAGCACCTCTCCTCTGGTTTTAACCAGAGGATTTCCTTCATAAAAATGCTTGTGGCTACTTCAGTGTCTGCTTTCATCTCAGCTCTAACACAAGGGTGACATAAATCATATTATACAAGAACAATAAAAATAAATTATTTGAGTTAAGGGCATGCAACTTTTACCAGGAGTATAACCTGAAGTAAAAAAATGTTCACAAGTTCCTGGAACACACTGAACCTAAAAGAGACAAAGCAGGCAAGAACAAAAAACCCAGTGTCACCGAAATAAATACCTCTGGGGACAACAGGAGAAGTGTATGTGTATATCTTCCAGTTTCTGAATGTAGTTGAGCATGTGGACCAGTAGCATGAGCTGTCATGAGACCAGAGGGAGAAATTGCAACTCTGTCAAGCTGGTCTTCATCACTGATGGTACAACAGTATTACTACAGAGACCTAGAGACTACAGCAAGTTCTCTTCAGTATTCAGTGATGCTAAAGATTATCTGTCCTGTTGGTACCAGACTGGGCACACTGTCTATCAGTGGCAATTTTTTTGCGGTGTGCAGTGGTTCTAGGGAGGAAAAGGACAGATGCTGGTTTACATGTAGCCATAACCACAAGGAGGTAGATTATGTCTCTAGGCCAGCCCAGCTGTGGAGCAGGAACTTGATATGATTCTTCACAGCACCCCCAGTCAGTCTGACATAAACAGGAATCTGACTTTCACATGCAGAAAGGATTTAATAGGTGTCCTTCTGTCTGCTGTGGCCGCCTCAGCTGTTGTTCTGGTTGGACTGGAAGAAAACAGCAATAAAGAAAGAAACTTTTGATTGCCTTCATGTCAAGCAAAATCTGTACACAGAAGATGTTAGCCACAAGTCTCAATCTGCTTACATGACATGCAACTTTTTTACAGCTGTTGTTTGTTTAGCATGTCAGATAATTAGATCTCCATGTATGCTACCACTCTGCAGTACATGGGATAAAGCTTTTCTGAGGGATATAGAGAACAGCTGGAAAAAATGTTTACTAAGGCTTATGTGTGCAAAAAGAACAAGTTATGATTAGAAAATGATTAGATTTCATATTTCTAGTTTTTCCTGCATGAAGAAGCAGACTTGCTGAATTTTACAGCTGTTTATTAGTCAGCTGAAAAACAGCCTCAAATTACGCCCCAAGATGTGCGTACACATCTGACATTTTTTAGCTACACTCCCCATCTTTCCCCTTTAAAACACCACAAGTTCTTTAATGTCTAAAACACAGTCAGGAAACTCACGTTATCACAGTATGGATGGGTATCACTGCTACTGTTATATTTTGTGCAAGGTGAAGGAATTTGAACCCTTGGGCCACTCTAATGAAAACATCTGCTTTCAGTTCTGGTAACTAGTGAACTTTTCAGCAGCCCAGAGAGTGAAAACACCCCAAAGAACTGAACTACATTTTATGTTATAAAGTGTCCTTTTCTGTTAAGTACTGAATCATAATGCAGAACAATGTGGAATTTTGCAATGTTGTTTTGTATTAAATGCTGTTTCTACAGGGAAGTCTAGACCCTAATTTTTTCAAGTTGTCATTGAAGTGAGCAATATATCTGACACACACAAGGGAAGTTAGAAAATTATACCATTGTTTTAAAACAGACTGATATCTAGCTAAAATACTTCGAGAGCAAAGCCAATATGAAGATGTTCTAAAAGTGGGATGTTAAATTATATGGTTGCATATATGAAAAAAAAGTATTTTTTTCTTTTAGCCTGTCTCCATTGACCATAAAGAACAATTATTAGCCTTGTGTGGTATGAATTACTGCAGTGCTAATTATTTAGAAGATTAGTTTGAGATTGTTTCTCTTATCTGTAGAGCCATTTTAGGGCCACTGTCATTCCTCCTGCATTCCACATTGCTTCTCATTTTTGCTTCCTATCTCAGTTTATGTTGCTGCAGCTCAGGGCCAGTGGCGTGTTTTCATTATCGTCCTTCATGAAATGTTCATCACATTATGGCCTTAACAAAACAGTAAAACAAGAAGCAGAACTAATCAGGGTTCCTACCTAAGATTGCAACAGACTCAGAGGAAAAACTATTTCGTAAGCAAAGATGTTCTAGGATTTGCATGACATTGCATAAGTTGTTAAACCAAACTACATTTTATTTCAAGGTTGTGCTGGTTCTTAAATCAGAAAAAAGTACAGTAAGACAATTCTTAAATGAGTTGTTTTATAAAGCTAGAGGGTTCTTTGTGCTAAAATTAGAGTAGAACCCAGTAGACATAAACAGCAAGCATTTTAAGAAACAGGTAAGAGATGGAAGCTTTAATGTAAGTGCATCAAACTGCCCTGCAGGAAGGCAGGGTAATGAAATTGTACTGATTTTCTGTAGCAGTGAAGAATGTCACTGTGCGTTACTGCTCTGACTGAGACAGTCCCTGTAATGCTTTTCTGCAGTAATTTGCTTTGGAACAGACAGACCTTTGATTCTTATCTTGGGACAATGTGGCACATGCAGTTCAACTCTTTTTGAATTATTTAATTCTATGCCACACACCACAGTGCAATGACACAGTCTAATATAAAAAGATATAATTAATTGTTTGTTTATGTATCTAATAATATGTGTACAACTACCCAGCATTTTATTAGACTTCTTTATGCTTGTCATCCAAATATTAGGTTATGTATAAAATGTATAACATCAGATACAAAATATTGCCCTTATGTTCCATAGTGTTTGTCTACTCATGGTACACATATCTTTGTGCAGTTCATTTAAAGGAAAATACTGTTTTCACTCAATTTCAAAATTAGATGAATTTAAAAAAGTAATATTTTCTCCTAAGTGCTTTAGATTTCCTCAGCCATGAATTGAAGATGCTACACACAAGAGAATTCTAAGCCATAACTACGGGTTGCAAAAGCCTTTAAAAATAATTTTAACTAACAGGCTGTAGAAACATTATTATTGTTATACATATTAAGTTATATCAAATGCATATTATTTATATATATATTGGCCGTTTTCAATTGAGCACAGGTTCCTCTGTTAAATGTGTGCCTGGACATGATAAATAACCTGTTAAGTTTAGCACAGGCAGAGGTTCGGGACTCTTCACAAACATTTGTAGATCAATTTACGTTTCCAGGAAGACTGTGACTCTTTCTAGCTCAGCTGCAGCCTCAGCCCCATGCCCTGTTGGCTCAGAATTCCTGCTCCCCAGACATGGAAGGAAGAGATTAAGGGGAGGCAAGGAAAAGGAAGAAAACCACCCACTAAAGCAAACATATCCTTGGCGTACGGGCAGCAGGGAAGACACTGGCTGGGTCAGGAGAGAGATGGGAGCATCCCAAACTCTCCC
>VZRZ01005950.1:470855-623755 GCA_013398175.1 Climacteris rufus | reverse complement strand
GGGGGAAAAGAGGAAGAGTGTTTAAAAATATGTTTCTTGCTTGCTCCTTCGACTCTGTAATAAATTCACTTTATCACTTTCAAGTTATAAGCCTGTTTAGCCTGTCTGTAATGAAGGAGTTTCCCTGCCAGTTTTCTTATCGCAGTTCAGTAACACATTTTTTCCCCCTATCCGGTTGCAAAGCAGGGGGAGGTGGCCTTTTGTGGGTCCTTGGCCATTGGCTGGGAAAAACCACGACACCTGTGCAGATGCTTAGAGCTCTGCAGGCCCTCAAGAGAACATGAACAGGAGAACATCCCTGTGAAATAACAGTAAGAGGTGCTACTAAAAAGAATTGCTACCCTGCCTATAGGAAATAATGACTTCCTCACAAAAAGATAATTCTCAAGAAATGTTTCAGTTTGATGTTCCAAGAGCCCAAAAATACCTTAGGAAAACAGTTTGGGCATGCTGCCTTCTTCTCAGAAACTCAGTGAACTACTGCTGCAAAAATCCCTGCTCCTACCAGTTATATAGGCTGGATAGAGCCTGGGATGTTACTCAATACATCTCTAACTCAAACTTCTCTATTAAGGTTTGATCAAAGCTTGACCAAAATCAAGTCACACAAGAAACTTCTTATTTATGTTTTTGGTGGCTCCATGGTCAAAAATATCCCAAAAATATCAGAAAATACCCCAACTCAGGGGTATTTGCAGCTATAGTACATTTGGGTAGACCTTAGTTTTTTTCATGAACAAGGAAGAAGACTCTGTATCCCATGGGAGAAGGAGTCCATTCAGGTATTTGGGGGAGGCTGTAGGGCACCAGCCCTTCAAACCGCAAGTCATGGAGATAACTGTTGTAGGACACAATTGGTCATTTCTCTCAAATCTTTGCTTCTCACCCGACACCCCCCCCCCCCACACACACCCCTCCACCTTTCTCATATTTACTAAGTTAACACATTAACATCAGTCTTGGTTCCTCTGACGTCCTTTAAAAAAAATTACCTTTTTTTTTTTCCTTTTTCTTGGAAGACATTCAGTCCTCTGTTTAGGCCAATTGTGTTCCAAACAGTTCATCCGTATTGACCTCCAGTCATCAAGCTGGTCTCCCTCCTGCTTTCCCTTGGAAATAACAGGCATTGCAACCTTCCTGTCTGTGAGACTCACATGACCCAGGCACCACCCTCACTCCAGCATTGACACTGCTCACAGGTAACCCACCTTACACACAGGCTGAGCCATCACCAGTGATGCCCCAAGGCAATCTCCCCTCTATCAGACCTGTGAAAACCCAAGACTTTGTGAGAGAAACAATGTGAAACACTGAGTAGTCTGTCCCGGTGGAATTTTTCCTTTGGTGTTCTTGTCGTCAAATGGTTAAATGCCTGACAAAAATAAATTATACTGCTGCTGCAGCTGACAAATGATTAATAGTTATTTCCCCAGTGTTCATCACCATGGTATTTTGAGTGAGATAATGAAAATTCTCCATTAGCTTAAGTGCTGAGGTTTCTCTTATGGGATCTGAAGAACCATTGGTCAACTCAGTCTCAGCAAAGAAAAGTTCTTTTCAAAGAAACTCACAAAAGAAAAACTGAAGGCAAATAAAAGGAGCTCATTAATCACTAATTGCAAGACATGTCAATATTTTTAACTGTAGTTTGGCATTCCTGATTACAAGCTTTTAACCTTATCTGTGAGTTTATGCAATTCTTTAACATTGGGAAAGGGAGGAAAGGGGGAAGGACTGTCAGTAACTTACTTGCTAAAATTGTGCTTTTTTGGTTTTACCAACATGGATGCTTTTTAGGAAGAAAATCTTTACTGTAAGGCTGGTGAGGCACTGGAACAGGTTGCCCAGAAAATTTGTGAATGCCCTATCCCTAGGAATGCTCAAGGCCATGTTGGATGGGGCTCTGAGCAACCTGGTCTGGTGTCCCTGCCCATGATAGAGGGGTTGGAACTAGATGATCTTTAAGATCCCCTCCAACCCAAATCAATTTATGATTCTATGAATTATATGCAAACTGATGTGTGGGGGTGGTGGAATTTCTTCACATTTTCCTCATTCTTCATGCCCTCTTTTCCTCCAGGAGAAGCAAAATGTTTTGGAAATATCCCTATTTTGTAGATGACATTTTAAAATGAAACATTTCTTGTTTCCAGGAGTGTGGAAGTAACTGAGCACTAGTTGAGATTCAATGCTAAGGCAAAAAAAACCCACATTGAAACCTTTTATAATCCCTTTTCTTTCCCAAACACCCTCACATTTCAGGGCCTTTGGTATCTAGAATATACAGGAAGTTTCAGATATAATCATCTAAATGCCACATAACTGATCCAGTTCTTTTTTATTGTCTGAGATTAGCACCAGACTTCTTCCTTCATGAATTGTGAGAAACAGCTGCACTGAGAATCAACTTTCTGAAGGCAGACATCACAGAATGTTCAACCACAGATGTCATGGGATATTATGTTTTGGATATAGATAGATCCCTCGTAAACAGGGTGAATACAAGTTATTATTCCCTTTCCCTCGCTGAGTGCCCCATGTATGAAGTTTAGTGAGTTGTTTATTCTCATTTGTTCTCTGGCCCCAGAGTATTTAAATTCTGATGTAAATTGGAACAGTTTCAACAAGACAGATGAGAAAAATTCACCCTCAGTTCTGACATGTCTTAAAGATGTGGTTGACCTTCACTGCAGCTGTGTTTTGGCTCAAATATAAAGGACACTTGATCCCAGACTTCCTCACTCAAAGACATGGGTCTCCTTGTCGTGTCAGGGCACTCCATTCTTAAAAGATATATGATTAAATTAAATGTCTAAATTTTATTTCCATGACTCCAAAGCATCAGGGGACTTTACCTAGGACTGGAAGAATGTGAGTCCTGATCTTTGCACCATGGAGCTCTCAGTTTATATTGCATTACCACACATTTACCCAGCTACTGGGTAAGTAATAAGTACCCAATTACTGGGTAAATTGTACAAACACATCTTAGTTCAAAAAAAAGTGTAGTTCATGACTCCTCTTTATGTTAATGATCTGACTACTTAGCAACAAAGTCATCCTTACTTTCATGCTCCAACATTTTGTTCCAATTGGGCTGCAGAGCTTTCTTACAGAGAGGTACACATCTGCCAGGGAGCAATGGAAAGTAATTTCCAACTTGAAACAACTGAACTTATAGTCTGCTAGTTAGAGCATGTATCTCATGTTAAGATAGTATCTCTGAAAGAAGCCTGAAAGAAAAGGTGTAGGCTAGAAGAAGCATCAGAAAGTACATTTAAACCTGGAATTGCTTCCACTGACTGAGCGGCTGCTCATATTAGGCAGGCTGACAAGCAACATTTCCATTTTCCAGTGTCTATATCCCATTTATCATTTTCACTCAGCACTTCACCATAAATTTAAAGAGCATCAAAAGCTAAAGGGCAAACATGAGAAAAGATCTACAGCTTCACTCTGTTTTATAGCAAGAAAAGGGTATTTTAAATTCAGTCTTTCCTTCTGTATTTTGATTTTACAGCTTGTCATACATTAAGTCAAATAGTTCAACAGAAAGGAATTGATCTTAGTCTTTATTATTACAAAGATCACACATAAAAGATGCAAGAATTGTTAACCCAGTAGAAATGCAGCTTGTAGCTACTCACAGAGAGGCTGAGAAAGTTCTCTCTCAGTTACTTGTTCTTTCTTTCTTATTTCATAAATTTTCAGCCCAGCTTGTATGAATATGTGCTTCAGAAGGTGGGATGCTAATTAAGGGAGTTCTTCCTTCTCTCTGCTATCTATTCAACACAACACATGTTGCCAGTAATTTGAACATATCATCTCTTACCAGCACAGCATGAGTCAAAGAATGTGATTTCTTTTTCCTTAGGGACCAGTAAGATACCCCAAACTGAACAGAATGACAGTCAGACTGATAACACCTACTCTATTCTGCCTGTTTTAAATAATTTCCCACTCAAATTCTATTCTCAATGGAGGAAAGAATCATACACTGATTAATTCACTGCTAGAGCTTCCACAATCACTTTTAAAATCTTCTCCAGTTCTAACAGTTGGTATAACAGGGACACTCAAACTCTTGTATGGTATGACTTCACATGTTGTTGTTTTCAATTATCCTCTTTAGAGGTAGTCAATTGGTTTTCCCAGAGCTTTGTCACCATAGACACCAGAAGTAGGCAAATGTCCTTGGGACAGATACCGAGGACTTCAACACGTGACAAGGACTGACCCCATCAGTGAACTACACATTGGAAGGGCAAATAAATATAAACCAGAACTTACCTTTTTTCCAGCACCTGGCCTGACCTAGAGGAAGAAGCAATTTGTGTTGTCTCACCACACATACAGTGTGTTTGATGCTGTGCAATTACCTGTGTGTAAGTTTTCACTGAAAACAGTAATTGTGAAAACATACCTGAAACTGAAATCATTCTCTAACGTGCATCACCCTATCTTTGTAAAAAGACACATCCCTTTCCCACTTGACACAAAAATAACTGGTCACATAAGGGATAAATATGAATGTCCTGTTGGTGATGCCACTGGGTGTCTCAAACTCAGCTGATGGATCTTTATATTTCCAGCAGTGACCTGCAGGGTCTTCAATTTTGCAAGCATAAATTAACAAAAGAGGAATCCAGAGACGTGTCTGGATTTCAAATTTCCCCTTAGTGTTCAATTTACTTGTCTTAATTTATCTATATATCTATATCTATATCTATATCTATATCTATATCTATATCTATCTGTGTGTGTGTGTATACTAACCTTAAGAAAAGTCAAACATTCCAGAGGATATCTTCATGCTAATATATTGTTTGGATAACTCTCTTTACTACAGCTTTCATTGACGTATGTGCTGATGACAGGTTGTGCTCCTTCAAGGACTAGTATGGTTCCTGAAGCTTTTGTCATTAATATCCTTTAGACTGTAGCTCTAGAATGAAGCTCTGCAAGTGTACATATCTTTTTACAAATATTGCTACAGCAACTGGTACAGATAGGATTCCATTCATATAAGGTGTACTTTCATTTTTGAAAACGAGTGTATTAATAAAATTCTTATTTTAAAAAATAAAATATATTCTTCTGTATGGAAAGTGGATTTCATGATTTTAGGCCTAATAAGTAACATGTTTTCCTATGTCATGCAAAGTCCGCACATCTCTGTAAGGGGTTATCTTTATCTTGATATTCCAGATCTTTCTTCCTTCCACTTCAAATTGAGTTCAATTTTAGTCTGCTTGCCAGGGCAGGAATATCTTTATTACACCCTAGATTAAAGGAAGATACTTAAAAACAACTTAGTGCATTGTATAATTGCTTACTTGAAAATATTTGTTAATTCAACAGTTAAAGGTTCAGGCATCTGACTCACAATTTCTTCATAATGTTAAATGAAGTTATAGGTCTTAAAAGAGGAAGGAGCGAAAGGCAATCCAATTCATCATCAAGTAGAAGTGTTGATTCTGTAGGTGGCACTATGAACCAATGCTTCCACACAGCATTGGTTACAAGTGCTGCACAAGGAACCATCTTTCAGAAGAGCTGCATAGTTGAGGTCTGACAACTTTGTCAGTATCATCAGCCTCAAAGCACTTCCTGCAAGAATAAAGTTGTTTACACAACTGAGTTGTCCAAAGAGAATCAGCTGATATTCACTGGCAGACATCCAAGGGAATCCAAACCTCTTGTTCGTCTTCTATTGGGTGACCATGATCTCTCACATTTTTCTCAGCTCTATATCTGACATAAAATATAGCTCATACTACTTCCATTCAATTTTTAAATTGTGCAGATACTAACAAAGAAGGATTTATAAATACACAGAAATAGGTGATACAGAAAATAAATTTGTCTGGCACTTGGTCACAATGGATGCTCTTTGCTAGACTGGAGTAAAGACTTAACATATACTTTATTTCCTTGGAGAAGATCAAGAACTGAGCTTTTGCAGAAAACAAGGTTTCAGATTTCTTTGAGAGTGCTGCTTTTATAATCTCTATGACAAGGAGAGATCTATAGGGAACGTCAGAGGTTACTGGGGCATCTATCTGAAATATTTCTGGCAGTCGACTTGGGAAAAGAAGACAAGAAAGTCTGTGCGATATGAAGAAGTTGAGATTGCTGGGGAATGCCAGCCATTCTTACACAGCTTATTTTTCTGTGTGGTTTTCTAAACTGATTATTTTTTTTATTTATTTAGCAGCTTGCCTAAGGATGAGGCTGAAGCATAAGACAATTATGCCTGTATAGTAAAAGGAACTGGTATTTTGTCAGGATTTAGAAGCAAAGTCATGCATGTATAGCAAGTTAACTTGGCATATAGCAAGCAAGCAGGTATTTGGTGACCAAGCTTGCCAGTGGAAAGATATGATGGTGTCACTTGGCCAGATCTTGCCTTTTGCAGAATTAAAGTTGGCAGTCATGTGTGAATAAAGGATGTCAGAGAAGTCGGTCCTATTACAGGTAAATTAAGAAAAACAAATGTACCAAACACAGCCTCATGCTGTGTCATGCTTTTGACATGTGTTTACTAAAAGAGGAGTGAAGGCAGATTTAGGAAAAATCAGAAATATAGCACACATTTCACTGAAAGCTGTCATGAAGATTGAAAACTGAAAACTGCTGTCATTTCTCCTCAGAAAGACAAAGCTTTAAAGAAAGGAACACTTCAACCAGTCTCAGAGGATTGGTCTGTGTCAGCTGCTTAAAATACATTGGGCTTTATACACAGAGCACTGAAGTTACCGAAACTGAAGAATTTTCTGAATTCTTGGCATTTTACATGGTAGTATTTGCAGGGGATGCTGTATGTTCTCAGTGGGGTGCCTCATACAGAGGAAAATCCCCAGAAGATGGCAGGAGAAGTGCTTGCACCTATGACCAGCAGAGAAAAGTCAGTAAACTTTGGAGACTGTCCATTTAAGACACTCTTTATTATGAGAAAAAAAAAGTTTTGGTTCAGCACATAATTTGCTAAGAGCTGACTTTTCTAGTAGTCACTAACTGACTATTCTGGTAGGGAACGACTCACTTGATGAGGGAACCCAAAAAATGGTTAACTGAGCAGGAGAGAAGAGCTGAGGAATCTACTTTTGCAGAAATTAGGTAATTTTCATTGTGGAAACAGCTAAGGAAGGAGGATATGGGCTGCAGGAGACATGTTGAGGAAGAAGCCATCTGCAGAAGTGCACTGTATTCCCCAGAGGGCTCATGAAGAAGGAGGGAAATGAGGCACTGAATTGTGTACAGGTGTTCTATAGCTGAGTCTCAATCTGTTCTACTCTGACTTAAAAGCAGGGCCATTTTTTTGAAAGAGTCTACAAAGCCTGGGCATAGTTTGCTCTTATGCATCTGTCCCTGGAGACAAAATTGTAAATTCAGACTGCTTGTGGTAGAATTTCATGGGAAAAAGTGTATTTAAACTTCTGGTAACCTGAAGAGACAGCTTCAGTGTGGGTGGTCTGGGGCTGCTGAGCTGTGAACCCTCATCTCATAAGAAGGAGAGAGGCAAAGAGCCTATTCTGGGCAGAGAAACCGAAAGGAGCAAACAAACCATGATCCATTCAAATTAGGAAAAACTAAAGGGAATATGGATCCAATCTACTGTAACCCAAATGCAACAGGTGAGGAAGCTTTCCCCAGGAACACTGATTTTTCATCACCGAAAAGTAAATGCTTTTAATGAATCTGGGCCTTATCTTAGAGATTTTATGAAGAAATCCATAGAACGCATTGATTCTGAGTCACTTGTAGCCAGCTGATCATCTGTGATGTGTGCCAATGGATTTTTGGACTGCGTGATGGACCATGTAGGTCATGGGATGCCAGACGTGCTCTCTGTGTGACACAAGGGGAAGGAGAATGATGAATAGTGACTAATGGATACAGAAAGCAAATATTCTTGTTTGAGAAGAAGGTTTTCTTACTTTCATATAATGTACAAAGGACATATGGAGGTGTGTTCTTTCAAAGTATGCTACAGCAATTTCTTATCGTTCATGGAAGATTATAAAGACCTAATAGCTGGGGCATACATTTTTCAGTCTGCAGAACTACAATAAAATCCCCCACAATTCTTGATCTGTTCAATGCATCTTTACATTAAATAAAAATATAAGAATTTCCACACGAGGCTAGATCAAAGGTCCTTCTGGTCCCACTAACTCGACAGAAAAATCAATATACATTCAATAACCTTTATATACTCCTCTGACTTTTAGTTGAAGCTGAATAATTTCTCTTCTGGCTGAGAAGTGATAACAGTATTGTATTTGGTTTTGATGAGAATTTTTTACTAAATGTTTTCATTTTGGAGAAAGAAAAGCAGTGCTGAAGGCAAATATCTCTTTGTTTGGAATTATTTTGACTTTTATTTAGTTCTGCCCCTGGGTGCACTTAGAAAGTTATCAGGAATGAAGAGCCAGACAGACCATAAATGGTTAGATGGATATTCCAGAATTACAAGGCATGTGAAATAAAACACGGAACTTTCTGATTTTTTGTTAGAAACATCGTTATAAATGTTACGTGTCAGTGACTGTTTTCTTTTTGTGCATCATATTCTGCAGGTCATTAAATGTCCAGTTGTACTACTTGAAAAATAAAGGCAATGCTCAAGAATATCTAAACTTCCCCTTCCAAAGAGGAGTATAATACAAAACTTGCAGTGCCTGAAAGTGATTCTTACTTCAGGTCAGTCAAATCCTTATAAGCAATCCAATTTACAACACACATTTTCACCCAGGTTTGGTAACCAGCCCCAGTGCCCCTTCACAGTTGTAGGGAAACATTGCAGTCTGCTTTGAACGAATTAATTCAATGCAGACTCCTTTTAGCTTTACATTGAGAAGACCTTGTCTGAGTCAGAAATGTGAACACTAGAAAATGCTTTTAAAAGAGAGACAGGGAACCAGTGTTTTGTGTCTTGATATTAACTGCCTAGATTAAAAAATATCACAGAACTGTAAGAGGAAATAAATCAAATGTTGCCCAGCACCTAAAGGAAAGAGCTTCCTGTTGAACCTCCCTTAACACAGAAAATTTGCACCCACAGATGAAATCTGCTGTATTTACATGCTGTCATCTAGGAATCTGGTCTGCATTCTCTTTGGGTTTTTTTCCTAAAATACAGTCCAGCCTCCTAAACTTCTGAGCTCTGTTACATTACACAATCAAATTATAAAATTCCAACTTTTTTAAGCTAAAGGCATACAACACAAATTGTCACAATCTGTCATTCATCATGCTGTAATCTGATTTACCATTCTATACAAAGGGGTTTATCAGACATACCGGTGTGCACATTATACTTTAATGCATAAATGCTTGAATTCTGTGTGCTACTGACCATTATTTATTCACTCGTGTCCATCCATATTCCCCTTTGGAGCAGTTGCCTGTGTCCCAACGAAATAACTAATAAAAGATCAAAGAAGGCATTTCAAACCCAAAATCAAATAACTATGGCCTAAATTTTGTTCATTCACAGCACTAAACTACCATTTTGGTCCCCAGAGTGACACTGATGCCCACAAGAGGAGAATTTAGTGTTGGGTTTGTAATTATATTTACCATTAATTAAGATTTATTAACATTAATAATTGTACTAAGTCAGAAAATGCTTACTGTTTGGGGGGATTTAAGTGTAATTTGATATTGTTGCTGTAAAGTTCTCCATTTACAAAGTAACTGCTGTTTAAGAAGCGTAACAGGCACTCACCATCTGCACATCTCAGGTCCTTCAATACAACATTCTTTGGTGTGTGATAAACTGGGGATCTTGATTCCATCTGAATGAAAGGGCTTAAATAGCACCTCTGGCTACTTAGCTAAGGATTCAAAATATGGCTTAGCCTGCTGGGATTCAAATATTAAGGTCTGGTCTGAAACAAATTTAGGTTTATTGCCTACCACGTACCTAAGGGAGCCTGACATGCAACCTCTGAAAGAGAATTCTGCTCCCAAGTTGTCACCTTTCTGCTGGGTACACAACACTGCTTCGTTCTTTTTTTTATGCTGAAGGTGATAGAAAAGGCTGGTGATCAGAGCAATCACCCAGGGCGGGGGAGACAAAAATTCCAGTCCTCCTCAGGCTGGATGAATTGGGATTGATCACCCTCTTGCAAAGGGAGTACCCAAAGCCCTGGGATAGCATCAGGGTTGCCACAAAATCTCTTTCACTCCTCATGATGGCTCTGTCCTCACGATTGTGAGGACACATTTGAAGAATCGGAAAGCAAATGAACAAAGAAGAGCATTTGTAGCCCACTAAGGAGGCTTAAGAATACAGAGAGAAACCTGGATTTTAAGGTCTGATTCTCAAGATGTTTATCTGGCTTTACTTTAAACTACAACAAGTGAAATACAAAATGCAGTGTTGGGAACAAACATCCAGCTCTCTATCTAGGACCAAGAGATTCAGTCCTCACAGTTTGTGAAACACAAGGGACAAGTTGTCAAAATGGACAAGCATAAGTACAGTGAGGTCTCACTGGGGATAACAGCAGCAGCTCAGAAAAGCAGGCAGCAAGTGGCAGCTCCTATCATTCCAGTTTACAGAAATTGTTACTGGAGTAATTTGCTCAACCCTAGGATCTGACAAAAAAACCTTGAGATTTTTAAAAATATTAGATTAAAATTATTTGAGGACTATGGAAAATGCCTCATAAGGCTTAAAGCATTCATCGTGGTTCCTGTATCAAAGAGGAGGCTGGAGGGTGACCTGACTGCAGAAACGTTCAATACCACATGCCTTCTTCATCTTACAGAGAAAAAAATGAGTTGCAGCAGCTAGAAACTGAAGTCAGATGTGTTTAAATTAGAAATAAGGAATACAATTGTAAGAACAAAGATAGTTAACCAACAGAATACGTGACCAAGGAAAATGGTATGTTCTGTTTTCCTTTGTAGTGTCACATGAAGGCTGGATGGCTTTTTGTAAAATCATGTGTGGCAAAATACAAGTCCTACTGGGATCAAACACACACTGGCTGGGTGCAAAGCAGAATGATGGGTCCTGTGGTTTGCAGAAAGTCAGATGATGCATCAGTAGCATTTATTGAACAGCAACTCCTGCTAAGCATATATGTTATTAAACGTAGGTAAGGAGATAATCCCAGTTGCCTCCTGTGAGAGCTAAGACCTGCTGCTGTGGTCAGCGTTTCTCCATTGGAAAATCAGGGTGCTCACCCATCCCTTCCCCTGATAAGGAGGCGGGATGCAGCCCAAACAGATGCCAGCACTCAGCTGGCAAGGTCAAACATGCAAGCTTAAACATAGCCACTGAAACTACAAATGTCCATGACACAGTGAATTTGCAGGAGTTCTCAAGAGCTCCGGCCTTGATTATTTTTGTGTTTAATTATACCTCTTTAAAACAAGAAGTGGGGAAACCAAGCAGGTGTCTACACAGGCAATGAGAGGTCCTGTGGAATATTAAGTTCTACATTTTCTTGGTCAGCTTTCGTGTGGAAATGTTCTTTCTGTGGGGTGTGTCACAGTAAGTCTGTCAAGATACCTGTTGGCTACTCAGAGTAGATGGGCTGATGACAGGGCTAGCAGGGAGAAGTGGTGCCCAAAACAGGTAACATGGCATGGTGGCTGCAGTCCTCCCCAACCCCAGTCCTCTTTCTTGATAAAGGCTGTGCTTTCACAGACAAAATGATGCCCATAGCTCTTGGGGTTGAGGAGCAGAAAGGGCTGTGAAGGCCCAAGGCTGTACCACAGTGACTCTGGCAACACACACCCCATCTGCCTCACAATTGGAAGGGCTTTGGGAATCCATCCTTGTAGGCACCTGTTGGACAGGATGTCATGCAGCTAGACCCTGGAACAAGAGTTTCAAGATTATTGCACATGTTCACAGTGACATCGAAACTGGTGACAGAAAAAAAACAAAAGAAAAGAAAAAAAAAAAGGAAGACTCCACATAGGTGTCTTCGCAGCAAGAGCAGGACAAAGGAGCCAGCTGACAAGATGGTTAGCCATGGCTGTCATATACGAATTATAAGTTCTCCTTTGAATATTCAGAACATTATCTTTGGTCCCTATGAACTAAAAGCAATTGGAACATGCAGCCATTGTTAAAATATAATGCAAATAATCCGTATGGGATATGCTGGCTTCTGTCAGTGGTTCTGCTGCTCCTTAGCAAGCAGGAAGAAATAACTCATCATTACAATATTTACACCCCATTTTACAGTCTGTCTTAATGCAGGCTCCCAGAACCATAAAAAAATCCTCAGGCTCTCAAGGCAAAACTTCATATCATTGCTCTAATTTGCCTTGTTGAGAAATATAATGATGTGTCAACACACTAAAAAAAATGTGATATCCGCGTTGCATAAAAGAGAGCTGCTTAATGTCACTATCCACAGGGTTTTATGAGTAGTTTGAAGAGACAACTTTGCATCCATGTTGGCAGCTGGTAGTTAAAGTTACGTACATTCTTAGTCTCAGGGGCACATTTTCATCCCACGCTGTACTAGATTAATGCAGGTAATACAGACAAAGAGTATGATGGAAATAATCTACAGCACATACAGTCAGTTTGCAAAGAAAGGAAGATATTTTTTCTCCTTGCTCAGGAAACAAACTAACACAACCAGCTAGTCTCATCCTGTGCAGGCTGTACCTTGCCAGGGTACTGTCCTGTTGTGCCTGTCACTTCCTGCCAGGAGCACACAGGGAGGATGGGAAACTGTCAGCCAGCTGGGGGCGTCTCAGGAGCACAGGTCTGCTGCCCTTCAGTGCACATGCAGGTCTTCATCTCAGCCAGGGAATGGGTAAGGGCCACTTCTCATCTGTTGCAGGTAAAAACAGCTGAAAATATGTCACTAAGTAAATGAGAATGACTTACCATAAGGCTCAAGTAGCAGCTACAACACAGGTTGACCACAGTATCAGTTGGGTCAGGCTCAAGGCAATGAGAGCACTGTGGAATCAAAAGCAGCTTCTCAGTGGGCAAAGAGAAATAGCAACCACTATCTCTAAATCTTCATAGGTCCTGGAAGTTTCAGGTTACTGTATTCTCCTGAGTGGGACGTGCAAAGAGATTTTAATATGTTTATACCCATCTATTTGTAGCTAAACCAAGTGATCCAATGTGTAAAAATCTCTTGCTGGATCTGAAATTACCAACTTGAGTCTCCAAAGGAGAAGGAAACCACTTAGTCAAATCTTACACAGTCTCACAGATTTCTGTGCTCTGCATTACACGAGCCTCACAACAACTGGAAACATGGTCACTGCTGTCAGACAGGACATGCCACTGACCTTGCCCATGGACTGTGAGTGCAGCTGTAACTGGCATGGACATCTTCTCACTGGAGCTGGGCAGCCAGGAGGTCCAAGCATGTCCTGGGGGGCATCAGGCACAGCATCGCCAGCAGGCAAGGGAGGGGATTGTCCCGCTCTGCTCTGCACTGGGGCGGCCTCACCTTGAGTGCTGGGGGCAGTTTTGGGTGCCACAACATAAGAAAGATATTAAGCAATTAAAGAGCCTCCAAAGCAGGGCTATGAAGATGGTGAAGGTTCTGGAGGGGAAGCCGTATGAGGAGCAGCTGAGGTCACTCGGTCTGTTCAGCCTGGAGAAGAGGACACTGAGGGGAGACCTCATTGCAGTTACAACTTCCTTGTGAGGGGAAGAGCACGGGCACGTACCGATCTCTTCACTCTCATGACCAGGACAGGACTCAAAGGAATGGCCTGGAGCTGTGTCAGGGAAGGTGTAGATTAGACGTGAGGAAAAATTCTTCACCCAGAGGGTGGTTGGGCACTGGAACAGCCTACCCAGGGAAGTGGTCACAATCCCAGGCCTGACAGAGTTCAAGTGTTTGGACAACACTCTCAGGCATGTGGTGTGATTCTTTGGGTGTCCTGTGCAGGATCAGCAGTTGGACTCAATGATCCTGATCAGTCCCTTCCAACTCAGCATATTCTATAACTTGTGAACTCAGAGAGGGATGTTTCAAACTTTCCACTCTCAGTGGTACTGCAGGTCATGGAGGCTGAAAGCCAACTAGCCCTCTCACAATGGACTTTCTTCCAGAATGTCACCAGATGAGTCACAGCTGTAATTCTGCCAGTTCTGGCACTTCTGAGTTGCATAAGTGAAAGCACAACTGACC
Organism: Climacteris rufus; assembly: GCA_013398175.1. NCBI lineage: Eukaryota > Metazoa > Chordata > Aves > Passeriformes > Climacteridae > Climacteris > Climacteris rufus. The sequence goes on along the minus strand of VZRZ01005950.1, from coordinate 609,614 downwards.
TGCAGGTATACAGGTTTGCTCCCAACAGACATTTCCTGAGTGATTTTCTGAGAGGCAGATATCATTTGAAGGGGTAAATTAGTCATGCTGCAGCAGGATAGAAAGGAGCTGTTCTCCACAGGCAAAGACAGACCTGCTCACCAACTGTCAGTTCCCAGTTAGATAAAATTTCCCGGTTCCAACACTTGCTGAAATTATCAGTGGCTGATAGATTACAGCTGTCATCAAATCTAGTCTAGGAAGCTTTTTTCTTTGAAGAGTTCAACCAGTCCACTATGCTGAAGAAATTACAGTGACTGAGGTATGTATGTGCTCAGCAGCCCTTGAGTTCTTCATCAGTAAAAGCAAAGCTCTCCTGGAATAATTTCATTTCCTTAAAATGTCTTTTGTCAATATGATTCTCCTGCCTTTTTATCGTGTAATCAATCAAATTGGTCATTTGACTGCTCTGTCCTTTGGTCAGGAGGTGAGGCTCAATGCCTTTCTTGCATCACTCACACCTAAGTGAATTCAAAAGTCAAACAGGCAACCCCTATCCTGATTGTGCTTTCTGACAACCTCTCATTTACTGATTTGACCCTCACATAAAATCAACCATACCCTGTACTTGCATAAGCTCATGTAAGTTTGACTACATTCAACACTGTTCTCCAATGTGTGATCCATGGCTGTGTAAATTTCCTACGATATGCTATTGCCCTGCCTTGTGGGAACTGTATCTATTTCGGTGGCTTGGGGTGTTTTTTTTCCAGTCTAATGGCTAAAATTGCTTTTTGCCCCAGTGATAAACACCCTGTAAATAGGAAATAGAAGCATTTGCCCTCTTAAGATTGGAAAGAGAGGTCATATCAACTTGACAGGTTCTAACAAATGGCCTCTGAAAAGGTGCTAGCTGGAAATTAGTTTCCATTTCTACTGACCTGAGTGAATTTCAAAGGGCTAAGCTCTTCATATCAGCCTCCATACACTTACCCATAGTTTGAGCCATTCAGTCCCCTCTGAGCATTGATTTTTTCACCCTAGAATACTTCTGTACTTCACAAACATGTTATCCAGAAACTGTTCAATACAGGGAGTTTTTATTCTTACTTACAAACACTGAGTTTCATAATAAGTTATGGAAACACTTAAATCAGAGGGAGGAACTTCATATAATTGCAAATATCTCCTGTTACTTTTTTTTTTTTTTTGCCTGTTTCTTTTTCCTCCTTGCTCTTTATAAGGCAAGTGTTTCACATCTGGGCCTAAGCAAGTTTGTGGGCTGTGCTATACAATAAAGAATATTTTTTTCTCCTCAAACTGTAGCAGGCAGGAAAGAAAATACTGTCAAGAGCTACAGACCCCCCAAGGAGGCTTAAGTACCACTGTGGGTAATTTTGCCTGGAGAAATTTATTGAGAGGCAAAGGCAATGCCTAAATACCATTTTCTTTGTTCATTGCTCATTTGAATAACATCAGCATAAACATTCCTTTTACGTGAGTATTTTTCTCCCTTCTGAGAGATTAGGGGTGGGGCTGGGAAGGGCAGGAAGGAGCACTGTGTTGCTTTACACTGTGCAACATTCAGGCACACCACAGGACCTTTCTCTCTCAGCACAGTATGTAGCAAAAAATATCACTATAATTGTCATAGGGGAGTGAGTAAGAGAGAGCTGCCTTAGCCGGATCTGGAAAATGTGCATGCCCCACAATGGGTTAGTGGGAATCTCACAGCAGAAACAGCTCACACCAGTGAGAGTGTGCCATGTGCAGCTGCTTCCTGAAGAGATTGCTGGGACTCAGCATACAGCAGGAGAGCATTCTCTAGGCTCAGAGTTGGGCTGCCACAGCATATCTGATGCTTATGTCCATGAAAGGCTTTGCAGGGTGACATAAGAAGCAAATGGATTTGAAATTATTTCCTCTCTCTCTGAATCCAGCATCTTCAGATATGCCCCTGAATTTTCACACCTCTCTTCTCCATTAAATCCCTAGGCACACAGCATCTCTTTGTTCCTAGAAAGGTTCTTACCATGCAGGGGGCAAAACCTGAAACATCTGCACTCATTCTTCACTGCTGCTAGCAGTAGCAATCATCTCCCACTGTTGCCTCTTCAATTCTTCCCATCCTAGATGCAAAAGGAATCCAATCCTGCAAGACAGCAAGTGTGTCCCTAAAGGATTTGAGTGCTTCCATTACTCATCCGACTGATCTAGACAGATTTTTTTTTACATTTATTAAACAGAAAAAAAGCCACTTAGTGTTGTTCAGCTGTGAGGATTCTCTCTGCTACTTGTTCAAATTACATGTTCAAACAAGAACTTTCTCCCGTATAACCAGATTCTTATGATTCCACCTTGTAAAGAAGTCATAAGCCTTTGTTAAAATGGCTGGTCTGCTACCTTGGTAGTTATAACAACTTACATTATTTTGGAAAAGATCCTGGTTTTGTTTTGTGTAAACCATCATTGTCTCTCAGCACAACAATTGTGAGATCAATAGTGCCACAGAAACCAGCAATGGGTAATATTCATGCTGCAGTCTGTTAAATGCTCTTAAGGTACATCTGCACTGGTGCTGCAGTTCAGATCAAGAGCACACACTGCAGACACCCACTTTTTCTGCACATAATAAATTGGGTCTCAGGGGATACAAATGGGATCCTTTCAAATAATGTTTAGCTAAAGGATTCACCGGACCATGCCTGTCCCTCCCCACCATTCCCAGCACCAAAAGGACCAACACTGTTTTCTGAAAGCAACACTGGTGTCCATAAAGGTCCATAATTTCTATCTTTTGTAGCCAGGCATGGCTTTAAGAGTTAGCTGTACCTATGAATGACACCTGTTTGTCTGGCAAAGGGTGCAGGTAGACAGGGACAACCTCAGCCACGGGGACAGTGCAGATGGAGGTGCTCAGGGCCCCTGAGAGCCTGACGCTCCCCACATCACAGGACAGGTAATGCCTGTAGTGGCCTCCATCCTGACTCAAAGGTTGACTAGAAAGAGAATGATGCACCCTGACTGTAGGCCAACAGTAAGCGTGTGAGCAGGAGGCTTCTGGCAGGAACAGGCTTCAAGACAATGCAGACAAGTTCTGTTGAGTGGAAGGGGCATTTCCTGGTGAAGGTAAATCAGTACTGAAGCAGTAAGCTGGGCTCTGTCTGCCTCAAGTCATTAAAGGAAATAGGCTTGATTTTAAAAAATGGTGTAGTGCAGCAGAAACCCTGGGCTGCTGGGCAGGATGGCTCTTTGAGATAGTTTCAGCATCTCAGTCAGACAGAGGTGCACCCTGGGAATGCTCCCTTATTGTTCTGTATTGCTTAGGATGACATGTTTAAATAGCAGAAAATGAAGTGGGTTTCATGTAAAGAAATCTGTGAGCATCTGCCACAAAACCTCCCAGCAATACAGCACCACTCAGAAATGGCAATTTTACCCCTAGATGTACTGGAGCTATTTTTCTCACTTTCCAATTATTTCCCTTTCAGATGTGTCACCACTGGTCAGTGTTCACCTGTCCCTCTGCTTATTGCACCCACAAGGTGTCTCAGGCTTCCCTCCCAAGTGAAGGACCACGCTGTGACAGTCTGGGGCAGCTTGAGAGGCTGCTGCCAGCCAGGCCGCCTTCACAGGGATAGGGCAGAGCAGCTTTGCTGCTGTGGAGAGCTGTGACACAGTCAAATGTATCAGACAGTCACTTATTTTTCACCTAGTGCAATAGGTTGTCACATACTTGTCTCACGGTCACTGATGTCCCCCTCCACATGATTCTTCTCATCAGAGAAGAGAGCTGAGGAATTCTGATGTGATTAATAACCTTATCTATCCCCTTGGGCTTATTTCTTTCCCTCCATTTTTAATTTTATGTTCTGCTAACCAGATGCTCTTGCTCATTAAAAAAACAAACCCTCTCTAGTTCTCATTAGCACCATATGTCTGCTGGTTATTGAGAAATGAACGTAAAATATATTTAAAGGATTAGTCATATCATGATAGGCATAAAGATTGAAAGGCAAAAAGCCAAGGAGATGCATGTTAGACTCTGTCTTCTTGCTGCTACACTTGTCCCCAGCTAAACCCAATACAACATCCCACCACAATCCTTCCTCCCTGCTTCACTGGTGCCTCCACAGCTGCAATGAAATCACAGTCATATCTCTGGCTCTCATTAATTCCCCAGCACAGATTTTTTTTTCCTCTTCACTCCTTCTTCAGGGAAGTTACCAGTGACCCAAAAGAGGCTTTCAAATGGGAGCCAAGAATTGTTAATTGTTAATTGTTAATTGGAGACAGTTGTTTCTAAAATGCTTGCAAAAATTCTCAGGGCTGCTCTGAAGCATTCAGAAACCTGTGCAGCACAAAACACAGCCAGCTGCTGCTCTCTGCTTCCCTCCTTACAACCCTCAGCATGTGCTGTCTGAAGCACTCTTTTTCTGAAATTTATCGTTCCACATCCAAACATATTATTTAATTTAAACTGTGAACACAGATAATCAGTTTTCTTTGCCACACAATAAGGCAAAAAGTCTAACCTATATTGCTCTCTCCAAGAGCTTCTGTCATGCAACAAATCCTGTTGCAGTATTTATAAATTCAGTCCACATCCTGATGCCCTGATTGGTAAAGGAGAATATAAACAGCCCAGAATTTGGCTTGTCTTAACGCCTCTGCACTTCTTCTGAGAGTGTGACATCTCATCTGATGTGCATTACCTCCAGCAACACGCGATCCCTTGGCAAAATGAACGTGTCCAGATTTCTTAGACAATCTATTACCATCAGACCCAGGAGCAACAGAGCTGCTGAGTGACACTTGTACAGCACCAGCATTGAAATTCATTGTCTAATGCAGACCTGCAAACGGCTACACTGACAGGAATGAAAATCTATATATTTTCATATCGATTCATAGAAAAATTTTCACATGAAAAACTGTATATTTCCTCTGGCAATTGAACCTGTAATATGAACCGTCTTACCAATGATGATCCTTTGTTTGTTTTCTTGTTTATTGTTTTTCCATTGGAAAAAAATAGCAAGTGATTAATAGCCTGAGAAGAATCAGGCAGAATCTTCCTGCCCAGAGGATGCAAGGAACAGGAATGGCTCTAACTGGATCTTCTGCAACAGAAAATCTTGTTTAGAGTAATAACAAAAACTTGCAGTCTCTCCTCAGAGGCTGGGCCTATGCTGGATGTGGGTTATTTTTGTTTTTCCCTAAAGCACACCTGGAAAAAAATTAAGCACATGAGTCACTAAAGATAATGCATGAAAATCTTGAAGGGGAAGGAAAAAATCCAATTCTTCTGATCACTTTCACAGCATGCTGCACAGAGAACTTCTTACAATCCATTACAAGTAAGTAATAGGTGGATTGCAATAGTTTAGGGGACTAGACAAAAGCAGTACAGTAGAAAGTGCTTGCAGTGGGTGCTGCGTGATTAACAAGATGTTCATAGAGGCCATGGGGGGAATGTGTTATAATATTTGGCTTTAATGGTTTATAGCATCAAATCTTCCTAATTTTCATATAAAAAAATATTTCATAGATGGCTTGATTGATGTGAGAGAAAGCTCCAAGTACAATTTAATTTTATTCAAAATATTTCAGACCACATATTTAATTTCTTAGATGTATGATTTATTTCCTTAATGTTCCTACCACTGTCAGCAAGGTTTCATTAACCCTGCTTCAGCCCAGGGTTGTGGACAGAGGCCTCTGACTCCTGCAGCTGACAGTGGGTGCAGGACTCATGCAAACATACAGCTGCACCCAGGCTCCCTTGACACTACACCAGGGTCAGGTTTGCCTGGAGCAGGTCCAGGGTCCAAGAAGAACCCCAGGGCTGCTGCACATCCAACCACCTACAGCTGCTCCTGACTTCTTACTGGTCCTGGGAAGTACATACCAGTGCATCCTGGGAAGCCAAACTCACCTGAACGTCAGGCTCACCAGTCTGAACCTCAGCACCACTCATGGGCCCAGCAGAGTTCTGTGGGTGCTCTGGGCTAACAATTTCATCATGGGTAGAAAGGCCATGTATACTTTGCCTTATTACTCCTCTTGAAAAAAGGATTGTTGCTTGCAAGAGGGACAGCAACTCTATGTGGTGATGGTTGCTGTTTTTTGAAAAATAAGTATGTTTAGGGATTGAATTTTAGAGATCTTAATTTGATCTGTTTTGGGAAAACTGATTAATACTTTGAAGAATGTGTTGAATAACTGCAGTCAAGAACAGTAGTAGTTGATTTATGGCTCTTACTTAGTACCAAGAGGTATGTCTGCACTCTGTTGCTCTCAAAAGTGTATCTGGTTGTTCCTCCCTGAGCAAACTGTGATGTAAAAGAAAGTAAGTTTTCAGTTTTTTGTTTCTCAAAACAGAATTTTAGGCCCATATTCTCAAGGGTATCTAAGAATGATTAACTCCATTCTGGATCACTGGGGAAGGGGAGTCTGTGTTTTTGTACAGTCAAGACTCAACATTTTATGACCAGCCTAAGCTGCTAAGTCATTTTCAATTAAGTCCTCTCCTCTCCTCTCCTCTCCTCTCCTCTCCTCTCCATCAGAAAATACAGAGCTTTTGACACAACCATTTCACTGTCACAGGAGAATTAAACCTACACCATTGTGCATTTCCAGACACTCATGTCTCAGAGAAATTTTTCCTTTACCCATCTGTGAAAAATGAAGGACACTTAGGATGAAATTGGCAATGAAAGGCACTAAGTGTACCAAAGCAGGAGGAATCTGATATCAGAACAATGATTAAATGCCACTATTACCATGTGTCAACAGATTTACAGGAGTTTGTAAATTCAGCTGGCATAGCTGTAATTACAGAGGAACTCTTCTACCTTTTAAAAATGTTCTTTCAAATTGACATGAACCCTATTGAAAATAATGTGATTGAACACCAAGATATTGCATCTTCCAGGAGCTGCTGTGCTCAGATGTGGTTTGGGGTCTTTTATAAAAACCTACCCCCTTTTCAGGTGGCAAGAGTGAGGATTTAATGTGGAATTCTTGCACAATTGCAAGCATCTAGGCAAGAGTGCAAGATGCCGTTATGATTCCATATATAGGACACTGATGGAGAGAGGGAATCAGCATGTGAAATCATTCCCACTCTGTGTAAACAATGAGCAGAGTGCCTCTTGGTATCCATATTAATGGAGCAGTTCAGCATAAAATTGACAGTTTATTTTCTGAACTTGTTGGTCACCCAAAATTCTTTTTCTTATTTTCTTTTAAAAATAGACAAAAAAAGTGTTTCTCTGGAGAAAGTCAGACCATTTCAAAAGGGTTTGTTCATTGTGGTCCTGCAGATTTTTCCATTTATTTTTTATACTTTAATTATTGCATATATATCTCATTAGTGCTAAAATTAAGGCAAGCACCAAATGAATGTCTGGATGCACAGATTTGTCTTTTTGCACAGTTAATTTAACCCCTTACCTGGATTTGGAACCTCTGGCATAAAGCTGAAACTAGTTTATTCTGTTAGGGTAGAGGTTAATGCTGGGGTGAAGCTGAGAATGCAAATGTGAGGTCTCAGATTCTCTCGTATCCTTCCTGTAAATTCCTGATGACCTTCCTTGCAAGGCACAGGCAAGGACGTGCCTTGTCTTGATGTGGCAGAGAGCTCAGCACTGAGAGTCTCTGGGTCAGCAACAGCAGGAGATTGATTTCAGCCTGCCTCTGATTAGGCTGCCCTATTTTCTGTGTCTTCCACTCAAACCACTTCTTGGTATGACCAGGTATTTTTTGTAAAAGGCAGACTAGGCACATAATGGTTATTTTTACTGAAAAATGGCACCTCTGGCAGCAAGTCTCCCTCCTGGGAAACTGAACCAGTCTATTGACACCTTAGTCACAGTAATCTAATTTAATGATGAGATTTTACATTTCTGAGGCTCATTCAACTCATAAGAGTTGAGCTCAGTGCAGCAACAAGCAGTACACCAAACCAGCCATTTTGCATGTCCCTCTGCTTGATGCATGTGTCTAAACTGGGGAGTTCCAACAAAACAATTCATGACTGCAGCAAGATGAAATGAGATCCCACTCCCTTTGCTCACGAGATCCAGAGAGCCCTTTAGGGAACAGCGTTTTCCCTCACCTCACCACAGATATCACAGCTACTAAGGGTTCTATTCTTGTTGTCCTCCTCAAGCCTGGCAATCTGTGTTCAACCAGAGTCCTCCAGAGAAGTACCCTGCTGATGGTGGGAGTCCTCCAGAGGCAGAGACCCTGCTCTTTCTCTGACTGCCTGCTATAATAGCTATTCATGTCAAGTTCATATCAGCACCTTATTCTTTCCTGCTCAAGTTTTCCATCTTCAGCATCCAGCTACTGGAACTCATTATAGCTTCCTGTGCCCTGAGCTTAACAAGCCATTCACTAGCTAAAATTTTCTTCCTGTCGAGGTTTTCCAGGTCACAATCAATCTATGTTTCAGTTTTATTTCCAGCAGTCTGAACATCCTAGAACTTTTGAAGCCAACATATTTCAGCATTTCCTCTACATATTATATTTTTTGGGGTGTTTTCTGTGTCTTCAGCAGCCTTTCTACATCCTTCAAAAAACCCACACTTTAGGATGCAGTGTGCCTCTTCCCAAAAACAATTTCAGTGACTAAAAGGGCAGCAGAAGACCCTGGCTCAGAAGAATACCACCCTCATAATGAAGAATTTCTTCCTAATACCTAATTTAAACCTCTTTCATTTTAAAGCCATTACCCATGGCTTTAAAGCATGGGTACCCATGGCATTGTCACCACATGCCGTTGTAAAAATTTCCTCTCCAGCTTTCTTGATTTTGCTATATTTGTGCAGCTGACTTTTTTGAGCCAACTATTTAACTTAAAACAAGACGAGCACATTTGTTTACTAAGACAAATTACACTTTGAGCTGTTAAAGGGCACATATTCCTACATGCTATTACAATTTGTGGACAGGATAATGGCTGGTAAGAGACCCACAACCTCTTCCCAGAGGAGAAGAGCTGTGAAACACAGAGTATTAATGAACATTTTGGTTGTTCCACATCTTCATCTCTGATATGGGGGCTATGCCTTGACATCTGATTGATTGCAGGGATTTTCCTGTTGGCCTCAGTGTGCAGGGAGGTCTGAGCAGAGCAGATCACAGGAAAGGTGAAGAAAAAAAGCTGAAGAGCAGCAGTCTTGTGATGGGTGACACCACAGTAGGACAGGAGAGGAGCCTTCTCTCAGGCTGTCAGGGCAGGAGCGTGGTGCAGCAGCCAGGGCTGTCTGGAGGAGCAGGAGAGGGGCTCGGACATGGCTATACACTCAGTGGAGACCAACAGCAGATACCGAGTGCTAATGCAGACCTCTCTTGCTGTAATTTTAGACTGGCATGGCCAGAATAGAAGACTGATCTACACATAAGGGAGAAAGAGATGAGAGTGAAGCACAGAAAGAGTACTCTGTGTATGAATGACAGGTAAGTGACAATGCATTTTGCAGAGCTGAGCATATAGCATAGTCTATAAAATCCTTGCCTAGTGCTTCTCAGCCCACATCACGTTCAAATCATGCATTTCCATAAAATTTGCATTCCTTCAATCTTTTTCCTCCAGCCATATCTTACAGGCCTATTTCAGATCAGCATCCTTCTGCAGAAGAGCTCTGTTTTGATAGATAGACAGTGATAGCAATCTGCGGTATGTCACCCCTGATCAGAATCATCTGCTGAAAATACATACAGTATAATAATATATAGTATAATATAAAATACTCAGAAGAAATTGTTGCAATACATCCCTAGGTATTGTTCAACTGGTGAGCCCAGCAGGATCATGCTTGCAGGGGTCATGCACCATGTACATTGTCAGTGTCTGTGATAGCACGTGACTCATGCTATCAGCTAAAACAAAGCAAACCATTTCAAGGCAGGTCAGGGATTTGGAAGAACACTGTTTGCACACTGTGTTTGTACATCCTCTTTTGTGATCCCCCAGCTTCTGCTGGAAGCACAACAGAGAGGAATCTCATTCTGGGCTGGAAAGTTAGATATTTGCTGCTTTTCTTCTGTCGATTTAGACAGCCAGTGCTTGCACGTTGACAGGGCAGCTCGCGGGTCACAATGGTGCTCTACAGTCAGAGTCACTGCTGACAAATGAATCAGTTCACAATGGGGCAGCTGTTGCCATCGGGGATCCAATGCTCCTGTCCTCAAAATGCCGCTGCATGGGGGTGAAGGCAATAACCTGGCAGAGCCAACACATCACAGATATGCAGGTAAGGCAGATTTTCAGGAGGTTTCTTGCTCAGCTCCCACCAACCCATTCTTCCCCTTCCCTTCAACAGCATGCAGAAAGTTTGGAGACCTTTTGCCTTTGCTGTACTCTGGTGATTTCAGACATATCTTAAAGCCCCAGTGCTCCCCACAGTGACTAATGGCTGGACTGTTGCCTGTGTTGGCACACAGAAGTCATCTGGATGATTCAGGGTTCTGAGGGAGGCAGTAAAGAGGATGCAGGGTGAGTGAGCATGTGGATGGCATTGTAGCCGCGCTGTTGGACGCGCTCTGCCGAGGGCTGGGGACAGACCCGAGGGCGCACGGCGTCCTGCACTGGGTGTCCCTGGTGGTACAGGGGGCTGGCTGCAGCGCTTCTCCCCCAGGCAGGGTTCCAGCCGTGCCTAGCTGGACAGTGCCGGTTCCTCTGCTGAGTAGGATTGCCCGGAGCCCGGTGTGCGTCGGCGGGTCGGCGAGAACAAAGACCAAGGAGGGGCCTTTGTCCGGTATTTTCAGCTCTTTATTAGGGTAGGGCACCAGGAGAGGGTCCAGGGAAGGGTCTGGGAGCAGGACTAGGAATGAGGGTCCAGGTGAGCTGAAGGGTCCAGAACAAAGAACCCAGCTCAGGGCTTAAGTGGGGTTTATATAGGGAAAGGGAGAGGGAATACAGCTAAATAGGGGAACAGAAATTACAGTATAACCAATGGGTAACCGAGGAGACAAGAATTTTCTGCAGCATAACCAAATATAGAACATTACATAACTGCGTAACCATCCAATGGAAAACAACGTGTGCAAACAGCAACTGAAAGGAATGATAGAATGGGTAACAGTGTCACCCTAACCAGAGCAGCTGCCTCAGAGGGCAGTGTGCTGAGCTCCCTTTCACCACTGTTGAGGCTTACATGCTGTGGCTTTAGCCACGCACACTGCCACATGGCATATCTCAGACTCCAGTGACAGGTAAATGATTGCTTTTCTGTGAGTGCTTAAAGAGACTGGGAATACACTAAACAGCACTTCTTTTGAAGACCTGTGGGTGATTTTCAGGGTCCTCAGGAGAAAAATGCTGTAGGAAAACTCTGCTGAGTTTGACACAGCACTTGGTACTCTCATGGTAATTGACAGAAATACCTCATGGAATCTCCTCAACAGAAGTCCAGGAAAAGTATCCAGGCTTTAAAGTATCCCCAAATCAATCTCTAACCGAAAGCTGGTCCTTGGCTCACAGGCATTTAACAGAGGCACTATGTGCCAAATCAAAAGTTGGTCATAAAGGTAATATTTGCTTCAAGCTACAGCATCACAGTGAATAGTCATCTAGCCTGCTGGTATGGAGCTCTAAACTTCTCTTTCCTGAGATGCTGGATTCCTAGGGACCTTTGTCCTTAAATCTAAGCAGAGATTGGACTTCTTTGTGGTTGTTGTTGCTACAAAGAAGGAAAATATACATCCTTAGAGCCCTGGAAGTTCTTGGTATGTTAGGTGCGCCCCAATGTGACTAGGGGCTTTAAGGAAGCTGAAAAATGCTGCAGGCAATGACTGGTCTGTTTCGTCATAGGGACAGTGAACTTCCTTTCTAAGGTGGATCAAGATTTTCTCTTGTTGCTTCACTCTTTTCAGATCTGAAAAATCTGACTACCACTCCTGACCAGATCTGGAATGTCTCTGCAGTCCTGTGCCTTGGGAGAGCTGGTGGCATGACCTCACCTCCAGATGAAATTAAGTGTCATCAAGCTTTGGCCATTTGGATCAGCTGAAGGATGAGATCCAACTTCCAGCTTACTTGCTTAATAGTTTTTTCTTAGTAGGTAGCTCCAAACTTGAAAGGGAGACATTTAGATTTGCATCTTGGTCTGCAAGCCTTTGGTCTTTACAAAGGATTTAACTACTGCTTGTGGTGTTTTATGATGCTTTTTCCTTTCTCTCACATTCCAGGATGTACTTGCATGTGCTTGCAGTGATGCTACAGAAACTCTTTCTGCTGAGCTCTCTGTTCCTTGTTTAATTTGGGGATATATCCTACATGACAGTGACTCCTCTTATCTAATGGTCTCTAGCAGAAATTGGGGGAAAGGGTCATGAAAACATGCCTCAGAGACACTTTTCTTCAGACATATCACAAAGCCATCAAAGTTCATGGCTGTGGCCTGCATTTGCCTGCATCCAGAGGCAATGCTGGCAGACAGTGCCATTCCTAGATGCTGCATCCCTCCCAGTATAGTAGAGAGCCTGGCTCTCCATATCACCACCAGTTTGATGCTACTCCTGCATCATCACTATCAGTGCTGAAATCAAGGACACAGTTTCCAGGGCTAATGGAAACCGAACACTTGTCATGTTGTTATATGAAATATGCTCTAAAATTAAATTACATCATTCTATTACTGTTCTTTATTCACATCATGAAACTAGTCCCTCAAAGGAAAATTATAATGCAGACTGCATACTATAAAAATCTATGCAAAAAGACCACAGGGTTTCCTTGGGAAGAGGAGTTTAAACTATAATTGCCTATTCACTCCTGTTTTTCCTGAAGCTTTTATGCCATATTTTCTTCCACTTATTTGTTGGACATCATCAACGACATTGCCTCACCACCCACCATTGCCTGTCCACGTTTTTCCTATATTGCCTCTAGGCTGCTTGAGATCAGGATGGTTTCTCATACTGGGAACACATATAACACATCTAACAGTGCTACCTGCAGCCACCTTCTGACACCTGCATCTCAGGGAGATGCATCCAGGTTAGCTTCTTAAGAAAGCCCAGCACAAAGGAGCAAAACCAGAGCAGCAGGAAGCTCACTGGAAGTGTTAAACACCACTCACACTGCTCCACAGTATGGATCAGGCTCAACCAGCCTAGATATCTACCCCAACGCAAAACTCTGGTCTCACCTACTGTGGTCTTGCACAGGTGGTGAAGGAGCCTTTCTGCAGCTGCAATAGCTCACAAGCATCCAGTCAACCTCACCACAGGACTCCCCATCCTCTATCTGCTCAGGGATTGCTCTTTGCCATCCCTCCTTCCACGCACCACAAGGCTTGGTGTCTTGTCTCAAGGGGTAGCTTCCCTTCATCCTACCTGATGCTGTGTAGTGGGTTCAGCTCCTCCATCAGTCCCTTCATCTGGAGGTTTAACAGTTTGACTGGAACATAAGCCTGGCAGAGATCTGTAGATTGTCCCTGTGGAGTTCCCAACCAGCTCCTAGGGTACCCTGGCCTTGCCAGAGCAAATTTGTATCAACTGCCAACCTGCCTGGGACTTTCTAACATTAAGTTATCTTGAACTACAGTTAAGATTAATTAATTTTTCCTTTTTTTTTTTTAATTTTTAAAAGCCCAAAGTTTCAGGAAATAACTCTTATATTTGGAGGTAAGCATGGGGACATGAAACAATAGCTGATCTCACAGACATTTCTCAATCTGTTTTAGGTTCAAGACAGTATTTGTGTTCCCTCTGAAGCCCAGCTAACTCTCCTGAGAGGGACTCCTCCTGATGGGCTGGGTGTCACCCCCAGGATAGAGGAGGACAGCTCTAACAAAAACTGCTCTCCATGTCTCCCCATGCTAGGAGCACAGAAGGGTCAGCCCTTCTCTGCCCCCACTCTGCTCTGCCCCGAGGAAAGTATGCAGGACAGCCGGTGAACCGGGGGGGATTTTGCCCCGTGGAAGCAGAGTCCCCAGAGCAGCTGCAATTCCTCAGGTCTCCACCAGGCAGTCTGGCTTTAGCCCAGCTGGGAAGGCATCGAGTTCACTCACAGGGATGTAATGAGAGCTGACAACTGTGCCGTGCCCCCACAGGAAGTGCAGCTTATGCAGAGTCTGGGAGATTTGTGTCCGGCTCTTGATACTCGCCTGCTCCTGGCTGTGGACTAGGCCATCTGTTTTGCAGAAGGGACTGCGTGCACAGTGAGCTCCCACTGTCTGCGGGACTGCGACCAAGCCATCAGTTACCATCAACACCCATCGACCACCCGCACCTGGCAGCCCCGAATCAGATCCGTGGAAGTTTCTTCTCCCTCTGACTGGAATGTGTCACCTAACTCCAAGCTGAAAGAACTGCATTATCCGCTTTAAAGAGAGAACAACAGGGTTAGGTTATTGCTAAATCTCAGATCTGTTTCTGTAACAGAAGCAAAAGACAAGGACATTGCCACAGATGGACTGCAGATTACAGGTGTCCATGTTCACTCAGGTATGTGCCACCTGAGGCCACTGCGGTTCAGATATCCATCATTCATAATAAATAATTTTAGCAAGCAAATTCAGCCCCAGTCTATTAAAGCACCTGCTTCTGTTTAATTTTGTGTTGAAAGTGACAGAACTATTCATGCATCTACCTTAAGCCTCTGTTCAGCCACTTAACTGAATTGCAGCAGCACTGTATATTTAAACTTCGGAAAAAAAGAACTTTAATACAGTGTCAATTAGATGAATCATTATAGTTTTGTCTGGATTTTGTTTCAGCTTGCTCTGCTCACATTCCTGAAGAGAGTAAAATGGCAGGCAGGGTTAGACACAGATCTGTAAGAAGTCATCCTGCTAGCATCATAGAAACATTAAGGTTGGAAAAGTCCTCCAAGATTATCACGTCCAACCTGTGACCAAACACCACCATGCCAACTAAACCACAGCACTAAGTGCCACGTCCAGTCATGTCTTAAATACTTCCAAGGTTGGTGACTCCACCACCTCCCTGGGCAGCCTGTTCCAAGACCTAACCATCTTTTGAAAAAAATTTCATGGTGTTCAACCTAAACATCCCCTGGCCATTTGAGGCCATTTCCTCATGTTCTGCCATTTGTTACCTGGGAGAAGAGACTGACCTCCACCTGGCTACAACCTCCTATCAGATAAAGAGTGATAAGGTCCCCCCTGCTCATCCTTTCTCCAATCTAAAGTCTTCAGCCATGACCTAGAAAAGTAATGAGGTCCTAAACTGCTAAGAGAAGTGGGGTGAAATGGCACAAGAGAAAATAGATTGTTAAGGGGGAAATCCTTCTGCCTAGAGAATCCCTGTTACATGATTTACACTGGGTGTGGGTGCCTGTTCGAGGCCACTCAGCAATAGTCTGGGAGCGACCCTGGTTTCCCGGGGGCTGCAGCTCGCAGCTTCCCCAGACGCAGGGCGTCCTCCGGCAGCTCTTTTAGTGCTGGCTCCTCTGGGTGAGAGAGCGCCCCTGGCCGATGTTGCGGGCACAGGTGAGAATAAAGGCCAGAGAGAAGGGCCCTGGTGTGATTTCCAGCTCTTCTATTTCCTGGGGAGAGCCAGCAGGGAAGGCAGGAGAAGGTCCAGTGTCCGGGAGAGGCAGCGTGAGGATCGAGAAGAGCTGAAGGCTTCAGGGACCAGAGATGCCAAGCAGGGGGACAGCAGGGGATTTATCGGGATACAAGCAGGGGACAGTAACCAATTGGGGTACAGGGATTTACATGGAACCGATGGAGAACTGAACAACAATGAAGTTAACCTTACAGAGAACATTAAGTACTACCATAATTAACCAATGAACTGAAACATGGTAATGAAGTTGCGAGGGATGCTGGGGCTGAGCCAGAAAGCTCACCCTGACCAGAGAGTGTGACTCAGACAGTGGCAACCTCAGGCTGAATCCACCAGCCTTGAGCCTGTGGGGCTGTGGCTTTTGCCACATACGCTGCCACACATGCTGGTAGTCCCAACTATTAAAGAGAACATTAAAACTCGACATGAAGAACACTAGAAAATGCATGACTGAAAGCAATATAGGCCTGGGGAAGAGATCATCAGCATAATTATTGTTTCTGTTCTTGTGGGTTTTGCACTCACCAACATGCTTTGGGAAGACAATTAAGGTTTTTCCCATCTATAGCTCACACAGTTCTGTAGGGTGTCTCTAGAGGTTTTTAAAACTGAACTTTCATGTAAATGGGATTCCAGAAAATGTCTGATTACTGCAAGGCAATTCTGCTGTGTGGGATTTTGCCCCATGTGCGAAACTTGACTGGGTGACAACTGTGGCATTCTTTTTGTCAGCATAAAAAATTATTTGACTATTCACTGTGTATTTTCCAGGTCTGTGAAAGCCTTTGGGATTATGCTGGAGGAAAGATTTAGTTATGTTTCTATGGAAACGATAACACTTATATAAAAACCTGCTTAACAAGCAGGAGTGTGACACTGTATCTCGTTCAAGGTGAGCCACCTCTGAGATAACTCATTGATAAAACTCCAACTGGGTTTTAAAGTCTAAGAGGACACCAGTGGATTTCTTACACCTCTAATAGGAGTGAGACTCAGCAGGTAGTGCTGGATAACTACTTAGCACCATAGCATGGGAGTTATAATCTCACATGGAAAGTTGCAGTCATTTGGCTGGACTTGAAAGGAAATTTTTCATCAGGTTGATTATATGGCAATGATTCCTAAGTTTATTTCTTTCTTACTTATTTCTTGCTTTATAATTGTGCAACTTCACTGCCTCTAGTGTGACCCAGAGGATAAACCCAGTTATGTTTTTCCATAAAACACTGAAGTGTTCCCAGATGTTTGTTTGAAAACACCCAGAAACAGAAGTGATATTTGCTTCATTTAAGTACTAATTTTCCTGAGATAAAAGTCTCTTTTAAAACTAAAAAAGCTTTGTCCCCTTAACACTGCTCTTCCCAGCAAGCACACAGAAGTTCCTGTCACAGTGAAGTACAAATACTGTAGCTAGCAGGAGACAGAATTTATTTTTGTCTTTTCTCCTCAGAAAAGAACATGTTCAAATCAATTTTTAGAATCTATTTCATGTTTTCCCATTGACAGCACTTCTAGCCATGTTGTGGGTTCTATAGCAATAAACCAGAATTACTAAAGCTGGTCTTATTTGATAAGTGGCAAAAGCTGAGACAGAAAGTTGCTTTCTAAAGTACTTTTGGTTATCTCACCATAAAAAGTTCACTGACATACAAAAAAAACCTGCTGGCACAATGTTTGAAGGGCATTCTAGACACAACATCAGATTGGGGAACTACTTTTTTAATCCACTCCTACTACCTGAAAAAGTGAAATCAGTTAAATTATTTTTGCTTGCATGAAGAAACATTGTCCTTTAGGGTAGAACTGGTTTTGAGTGATCAAAAAGAAATAGTTACTACCCTTAACTGGAGAGGCCCAGCTGCTAGAGCAGTCAAATGTCACCCAGGTAGGGGGCCTGCTGCAGAAGTCCCCAATCCTTAGTAAGCTGTACAGAGTCAGACTGTGTTGTAGGGGGTTATGAGGTGACTGACGTCTACCCCATTTTGCTCTGGTAGGACATGGAAAGCTCAGGAAACAAGCACCAAATGCAAAAGTCTCTAAGAAAGATTCTGCAATATCTGTCCAAGAGAAATGTGTTTTCTCTATATCTGGTGTTGCCACCTTGCTGCTAATTGTGTTTATGCATTGCCAGACAGCTCATTCATTTCCCCCAGCTTTCACTGAGCCAGCTATTCCTTTTTCCTGCCAGAACAACAGTTTCTAACATTGCTTGCTGGAGCCTGGACTGCCTTGGGTAGGCTCCCCTTCTGCAGAGATGAAGACAAAGCAAGCAGGTACAAACCACACAACAGCTCCTCAGACAAAAAGTTAGTGGATGAGCACAATGTGGGACAAAGTGTGGGACAAAGGCATGCCCACGGGCTGTATGTTGTGGGAGAGCATGGAAGCCAGAATTCAATCCTTTATAAATCACATCTCTAGAGCCCTACTGGTTTTCTTTTCATGACCCATAGATTAATGTTCTCTGCTCCTCATATTCTGTAGCAACATTTCCAAATAATGATACTTAGAAAATTCTAAACTGGAGGCTTTTAGTTGTTTCCTCACTGGCAATCACATTAGTTACGTGATGGATGAAATATCTATTTTCCTTGTGCCACAGGAATAATACAGCCATAAAAGCTAAGATTTCTTAAGGTCATCTTTTTAGAGGCAGACACAAAGCTTGGTTCACTGGAGAATCACTAACAGCAGATCTGGTCTGGGTCTGATTCAGTCTTATTCAATAGAACTGGCTTTTAAAAATCACTCCTAAAAGCTCCAGACCTGCTGCTTCTGCCAGTCTCCCTGGGAGCTGTGCCACATATGCATGGGTCAGTGAAAAACTTCTCTGTGGCTTCCCAAAGCCTACTCATGCTCCAGACTCAAAATCCCCATGTTATCAGTAGATTCAGGGATAATTCTTGTTTGGTCCTTGGTGTTGCCACTAGTCCCAGTAACATTCCACAGGAACTGTGTGTTAGTTCTTTGGCAACATGTTCCTGACTCGTAGATGTGACAGAGACACACAGTGACTTTTTTAAGTCCTGCAGATGTAGCTACTCACAGATTCCAGCTATGCACGTTTTCAGCCACACCAGCTCCAGCCCACTTTGGTGATGCTTTTATACCTTCATTTCTGTTATAAGTGATTCCTCCACTCTGGGTGAAGTAAATGTCTGAGACCTGCTTTCAGGCCCCACCCTATCTGGTTTATGTGTGACCTGTGTTTTACAAGTGGACCATCAAAGGAGACCTAGCTGGAAGTATTTCATCAATATTCAGATGATAAAAACATACCCATTTTATTTTGAAGTAGTTGATAAGTACATTAGAAAGTACATGAAGAGGAGACGGTATTCTGTTTTCCAAACATTTCTTGGAACAGCTCTCATTTGGAGTGTCTCTTCACACACTACTAGGAAGCTGTGTTATACCTGGCACAACAGGAAAGCATAAAAGGTTAGTTTTGCTGGCACTGTGAATAATTCTTCCCACATTGAAACCTCAGAATTTAATTGAATCACTCATTTTCAAAGAAGCAGCAGATATTCAGAGTCTTTCAGCCTGAATTACACTCTGGAGAAGGAACATGCAATATGAAGCTCAAGTTTTTCAACTGTCTACACATACACATGTACATACACATATATAGGAAAACAGGCACCGTGCTTGAACAAATCACTCAAAAGAAAAGCAATTCCTTTTTTCAAGCACTTCAGCTCAGTAGTAATGATCATTCCAACAATTAACTCTCTTAGAAACCCTCTCTACCTGGAGAACTGAGAACTACCAGACCTCTTTTCCCACACATAATTGGCTGCACACAACAATTTAGATTCGCACAGTGTATCTTTTCAAGAAACACAACTTACTCACATGCTAATAAAAAAAAGCACTGGAAATGCCATGTTGCAACATTTGCAGGTGACACTGATCATGCAGTGTTGTAGTATAAAACACTTGAGGGTTTTGCTTGTCTGACGTGGTCTGGTGGAAGGTGACCAGTAGTTGGCCCCCTAAGACTTCTGTGAAGTACATGGAGCTGCCTCTGCCTCAGCAGGGGGATTCCCCAGGCTTTGGGAGATGATGGAGAGAAAGAATCATGGCACCAAGATTTCTGTTCACTTTCATCGAATTAAGCCTGTTTTGTTTAGATCATTTTAATTTTTATTTTCACGTCCTCAAATATTGCCCCACTAATTATACAGGATGTCAGTTTGCAAGCTGAAATAATTCCTGTTTCATAAGAAAATGAAAGCCAAGCAACTAGATGTAAATTAAAATATGTCCACGTGTGGAGCTTGAAAAAAGTAATTTTGGAAGTTAAATTTCAGTGCGGTCACTGCTAACTCCAGTTAACTGTGACAGCATCAGAATTTAGTTTTAATTTAGTTTAGTTCAGCTTGTTAAAAAAAGGTTGTGATTTTGGGGTAGTTTGGGTTTTCTTTTTTTTTTTTTTTGGTGGGTTTTTTTGGTTGTTGTTGTAGTTTGGGGGTATTCTGCTAAGTACTAGAGCTGAGGGATTTATATGTTTATAGAGAGCTGAAAATATGATACATAAGGATTTTTTCAGAAACTCACAAATTGAGATGGAAGTTACAAAATGCTTCCTTGAAGCTATTAATCAGTATTTCAACTGTTGACTAGGCTGGTTTTACAAAATAAGCTTTTTTTAAATAAAGCTGTTGCACACTTACAATGTCTACAGTCAAGAAGAGGATACAAAACAGTTAAAGGATCATTTAGAAATATCAAATTATATTTTTAAAAAAGCTTTAAATGTTAAGAAATCAGAATAAGTCAAATTCTGAGATTAAACAAATCAGAACTATGAAAATTTGCAGCAGAACATCTGACCAGTTTTTGTTTGTTTGTTTGTTTGTTTTTATGAAATCATTCTGATGTAGGAATCTTTCTGAGATTTCTTTTTACATGCCTGAAGCTTTGGTAAGTGCTCTCCTGGAAGAAAATGCAGTTGTTATTTGAGTACTTTTTGAGGTAAGCAACAGTAAGAAAAATTTACATGGATGAACAGCCAGAGTAGCGATGGCTACTACAGATGTGCTGAGGATGTGAACTGGCAGAAGGAACCTCCTCCATCAGCTCTGTGCTGCTCCCCATGGCTGTGGTCCTGGACAAACCATCCCCACAGCCCAACCCGATGAGTCACCTACAGAATGACAACACCGTGCCCCTACCTTTTTTCAAGCACACAGAGATGCATAATGCATTGTTTTGAGGGAACAGCAATAGCTACACTGCCTAAAAGGTGCTCAGAGAGGCAGCAAGTCTTCTCAGACTCTTGCCAGAGAGGCTCAGTCACTCAATAGGGCACGATAATGATCTCCAAGCATGATTTTTCCCCAAATTGAGAACACATTCTTTGCATCTAGCACATCAGGAAAAGGTAGTAAATTCCAGCTTACACAGCAAATTGGAGCATAGAAAATGGAAGAATGACATAGAGCTTATTTTTAGTTTGGATTCTCCCCCATTCTATTCAGAGCATGAAGCCCAGAGGCAACAAACAAAACACAGTCCCATGAAAATCCTATGTTTATCACTAGTAGCCAGGTGAGCCAGCAGAGCACACTGCAAGGCAGCAACAAGGGAGGCTTGGGGAGCTACAGCCCACCCAGATGATACAGTGACACACTTAGATTAATGCACAGTGTAAACACACTTTCTAGCCATGTTTCCTAAGGGAGGAGCTCAGGTATGAGCTAACAGATTGCTTGTAAAAAGCGTGCACAAATCTTGAGGCAATTCAAGCTAGGAGTGAGCAATGACAGCAAACCTTTCATGCTTCTCATGAGCCCACCCAAATTTCTGTTTCACCCAATGTCACTTTCATTAGTCATTTTTGCCTTGGTCAGAAACTTAAATAGACTCAAACTAACACCCATTACTCCCTGTTTGATCAACAGATCAAATATTATTTCAAATAAGGAGGACATGGGCAGATAAAACCTCCAAGACACTTGCCAATCAGAGTAAAGGAAAGCTGAGAAATCTGCCAGCTCTGAGCAATTGCTAGAGATTGGGCTTTCTCACAGCAGCACACCAGCAGTACGTGATGCAATGATTCAGCTGTGCTAACGTAGCAGTAGCTGTAAAAGACATCATCATCTAAGGCATTGGTACAGCAAGATGCAAGAAGTCAAAACATCACAGGCATGCCCCAGTATAAAGCTAGAGCAAAGCTTTACTGATACTTCACTTGCCGTGGGATACGGGATGTGTAGGCAGTGACGAAGGTGGAGCAAGTGCTCATTTGCAGCAAAAGAACTTCACATTGTTGAGTGCTGTGTCATCCTGAAGCCCTTGTGGGGGCTCTACCTTGGTCTGGAGACCACATATCTTGCAGCTTTTCGTCCATGGGCCAAAGCTGCCCCACGAGAGTCCATCACCTACTAGCACAGTTTCATCTGAGCATCTGAACTGAATGTTGTTGGCTGCTGTGTCATCACCTCCTCCTTGGGACTTCTCTGTTCTCAGTGAAAAGGAGATCAAGTAGCCTCCAGGGCAAACTTGGAAGCTGGTCCAGGTACCCCACCTGACAAAAAGCAGACAGAAGAATGTCTGGGCTCTGCAAGCTGCTGGGAAGTGCTCCTTCTGCTTGTCATGCTGCTCTGAATCTGAACACTTCCTTGCTCACAGCCTTGATACAGCATCCTGCTGCAGTCTGGGGCCATTTATTTTCTTAGGTTTTCTTTCCTTGCCTTTCAAAGACATACTTTTCTCTTCATTGATATCTTGTCAGAAAAACACCAGGAAATCTGAGACTGGATAGTTTTGGTGCTGGTGGAAACTCCAAGCACAGCCTGAGCATGTGTTTTATGATGCATCCCTGACAGATGTGACAAGTACACAACAGGCAGCAGGGAGAGCAGCCATTCTGCCACCCAGAGGTGCAGAACTCTTCCCTGCAGCAGGACCAGGGCTTCACCCAAGCAGTTTCTAAATGTATGGTTAGAAATCCCTTTTCTCCTTTTTGTCCCATGTGTTGCAGATTTCCAAAGAAAGAGTCCTGGGACCATATGTCAGGTGCTCACAGTGCTCTGCAGAAAGTTCACGAGCAAACAAAAAGCAGTAATGTGAGGTCATTGTGTTTAACAATCTTCAAAATTAATGAACACAATCCCCAGCCATTTGTTTCAACTCACTATACTACAGCATTATGCATACAAAACAAGCCAGAGAAGAGACCCCTGTAAACGGTGACACCTATGGGTGTTTTGTGACCTGGTGCATGACAAACAGGAGAGAAACCACAGTATTACTTACCCCCCCACCAAGGACTCAATGGTTATGGAGTCATCCTGACAATGCAGGCGAATGCCATTCAGAGCGGTGTCATCTCTTCCAGACTGGTCGGGCTCCACCTGCACTGGAAGTCACACAGGGACAGAGGTAAAGGCAAAGGGCAGAAGACCCAGGAAAATCTTTTACATGCCTGTCATAAACAGTCCCAACTCATTTCTGTAACGGGAAAGAGAAAACATCTTGGGAAGAATATGGGAAAGTATGGCTGTCACGGGGAAACTACATAACCCTTGTAACATGTTCTTCATGTTTTCTAACTATTTCTGACCCAACAAGTAAGGCAGACTCAGAGTCCCAGGAGAGACACTGGTGGTGGATGCATCTCTCCCTGAATCCTGATTTTGGCAGTGACATGACTTGTCTCAGCAACAGTAGTACACGCAGACTGTGCAACTGCCAGTACACCTCTATCCTGAGACTGAGAGCAAAAGAATTCTGGCAGTAGCTTTGTTTTTGCTGCATCTAATGAGAGACCTCTTGTCCTAAGGAAAAAAAAGAAAATAATATTTTTATTTTCTGGAGTGCCTACAGTGGCAACATTTGCCAGAAGACTCATAGTTTTATGTATAGAGTATCGTATTCAAGAAGAGGAAAAACCTGCAGAAAGTCATTAGGGACAAGAGATGGTAGGAAATGGAGAGAGTTTTACCTTCAGTGCAAATCCATTGGCATAGCCATGACGGCAAAACTGCCGGCTGCCCCACGTGCCCCAGTGGCCTCCATTGGGCACAGTGAGGACAGAGGTGTATTCACGCTGCCCTGTGCCTGGGGCACAGAGGAGCAGCAGGGTGAGTGCAGCTGCCATGAGGAACTTCATGTCTTGTGCTCTGCATCTGCTGAAGGAGAGCTGGTATATGGACAGGGGAATTTATACCCTTCCAAGACAGCTTGCTTTTCCCCACCAGTCCAGTGACAAACACTGTTGGGAACAATAGTTTCCACCCAGGCAGTGACACAGCACTTGCTGACCTGCTCACAGTGACCATGAGGAGCTCGTCTGGGAGTTCAGCTGCCAACATGCAGCAGATGCTGTGGCCATAGGTGTATCCACCATCACTGAAGGGCTATGGGAAAACTTATGTGCTCCTTGCTGTGCTCATGGTAGAATATTAATATTGATCTCTGCTTCTGGCTATGCAGATTTTGGCCATGGGAATGTTTGCCTTCTGAAACTAAGTGCCATAACCATTTTACCTATTGCTATTTGGCAAAGCAGGTCAAATTAGGTGAAGAAACACAAGGGACCTGGTCTGGAACAAAATATAAGTAAATTCAAGCCTTGTGTCTCCCAGCACCCTGTGTTGAATAGGATTCCTGGGAAGCTCAACAAATGAGTAGGCAATTTATGGTTTTAACGTCCTTCTTTTCAACTGCCATTTTTATCTCAATAAAAAAACAGTATCCTCTGCTTTTGCAACAAGCTTAACCAAGGTCAAATGTGCTGGGATGACCACAGTGATTCCCAGGGATCACTGAGCTAGGTGCCACAGGGGGCAAGTTGGAATGCAGGTTTTCCAGAGAAGTGGTACTGAACCTGAGGGTACAGCCTTTGGGGATGTCACAATGAAGAGGCGAATTTGAAACCCTGGAGCTGAGACTCTCTTAACACAGAATTACCCAATGCTCCCAGGCCCCTTGGTCAGTCTTGCAGCATCTGGCAGTAGCTTTTTCTCTGCTCAATAGGGAAGGAAGAGAATACATTTCAGAGAATTATCTTGATCCTCAGGATTTTATAGCAAGATGAGGTGCCAAGCTCAGAAGACAGAATTTCCCTTTTATAGGTTTCTCTTCCAATCTCTGTTCTGCTCCCTCTGTTCCTGTCCCATTAAAGGGTGATGTTGCTCCTCCCAGTCCTGACTCTGTATTCCCTTTATGCTTGTCAGTGGTCTGTACCAGTGGCAATATATGCAAATTAAGATGATAGGAAGTTGGATGATCCTTTTTGTGAAAGACATCAAAAGAGCACAACATATGATGGGAGCATAGCCTGTTTTCTTTTAACCAGAACTTTTATTTTACTTCTCCAAAGGGGTGTCAAAATCCAGAGGAGATGTGTTTTCTCCCACAAGGACCATGTAATCACATCTGGCAAACCAGGTGTGTTTGCTCAGGCACAGTCATACTGTGGTGGCCAAGGACACTCAGACCTTCTCCTGGCTGCCTATGAAAGTTAATGAGTGGAAGGAATCAGAAAGGAAAGGCTGCGACCTGGCAAAAAAGAACCAAAAGAAGAAGCAGGATTCTCCCATTCATTTCTCCTTTGCTGGCCTAAAACAACCACCCTTGGCCACTTCACCTCTGGCAGCAGTGATGAGGTCCACAGCCTGGCAGGACTCACCTTCCCCCTCAGATTCTGAAAGATTCCTGCTTTTTCCCATCCCCAGAGGAGGATCCTAGGGCACAGTGAGCCCACAGTGTGCAGGGGAGTGCAACTAAGTGGGAGATGAGGTCACCTTCAGGGATTTGGCTGTGGGAAATGACTCCCGTGAACACTTCACAGACCCATGAGAAAACTCAGGCCCAAGATGAGAACTGTCACTCTGGGACTTGGGAAGCATCATTTTCCCCATTTATAACCAAACCACGGGGCTGCCAAATGTGAGATGCCTTGGATCTGATTTCACAGAGCATGGTTTAGATAGCGCTTAATAAGTACAGAGAAGATGTTAATTTTTGCTACTGTGTAACAGTGCCAGTTTTGCTTGGATGCCTCCACAAATTTTCTAAGACCAGCTTACATAAACTACCAAAATAAAAACCTCTACAATGGTGAGATCCAGATCTCTTACTGACACATGTACCCTGCTTTCTTTCTCCCTCTCCTGTATTTTAATATCCTTGAAAATGTCAGAACAGTTTTAAAGAAAATTGGAAAAGTGATGAATTTGATTAATGAAACATGAATATGGTAAAATGATGATGATACAGGATATTTCATCATTTCATTATTCATCCAGTTTAATACAATTATTTTTTCAGGCAAAGGAGCATAAAAATTATGCCACTACTTTTCATCTTTTATAAAAACTTCTAATTCTTTTAATAAACAGGTTAATATAATATTAAGTAATATATTGATTTCATAAAATTATTATTTTGATGCAATTACATATTTAAAATCTACCTGGAACATGGAAAATAAATTCATGTCTATAACATATAAAAACATATAATGTCGCAGTAACAACACAAAAGAAGAGATGGAAACACCTGTTACCAGTAAGGAAGAGAGAGCAGGAAGGGGGGGAAAGGCCCGCCTTCTTTTATTTTATATACATTTAGAAATCACTATTCTTTGGAGTAAATGAGTTCTTTCTCCCTCAATCACAGTGGTTAAAGAAAATGTTCATCAAAGTTCTGTGTCCAGGAGAAAGGAATGTAAATGATAAGATACAGTTACAATAACGTGGCCATATTTACATGGAAAAGTGTGAGAAACTAGCTACAAAAGAATGACAACATCCAGAACTGCAAAAATCAGGGCAACAATATACCATGTGAAATTTATTTTATGATGTTATTGAAAAAAATTATATATTAACAGCTCTTGAAAATTCATTAATTTCTGATTTTTACCCCTGAAAATACCACACGCTTAGGAATGCAGACTTCATTTGGCAGTGTTTTGTGTTGTCCTTCTCACACTCTCAGCTTCTCATATTCGTGTAAACCTTCTGCTGCCCAAAGAATTGTGATCATTTGAGATGCTGGACTCTTTCGAGGAGGGACTGGAGACATCAAGTGCCCAGGAACTCAGAATAGGAGGGGAAG
This sequence comes from Climacteris rufus, assembly GCA_013398175.1. Classification (NCBI taxonomy): domain Eukaryota; kingdom Metazoa; phylum Chordata; class Aves; order Passeriformes; family Climacteridae; genus Climacteris; species Climacteris rufus. The sequence continues at coordinate 583,007 of VZRZ01005950.1, read as the reverse complement.
TAGACAGCATCCACCAAGAAAGAAGTCAATAAATACACTGGCCATAACCAGAGGGATGGTTTTGACTGCATGACTGTGTGTTTCTGTGTGCTCTAGGCCGTTTTGCACTTCCCCCACTCTGTTACCAAGGAGCTGGTTGCCACCCATCAGCTCACAGTAGCCATGTTCCTCAGCAGCTCTAATGTCAAACTGACCATTACAATTGGGTATAAATCAATTGTAAATTACACAGCCTGGCTCTGCCAAACCTTCCTCACCTGCAGCTTGGGGTGTAGATAAGAGACTCCACAGCTAACTGCATCCTGCAAAAGAGCACATTATCTCATGGAAATGGTACATCAACAAGCCTAGAAATCACACCCAGTGCCAAAGAAACATGAAAGGGCAATAAAGAATTTATTGTATGCTATGAAAATATGAATCAGTGAAGTGTTGCATTATTTAGAAAGAAGAGGTGAGATTCTGAATGAAAAAAAGACATTTACAGTGCAGAGGTCTCCATCTGAAATCATCACACTGGGCTCCCTTTAGAGCTCCTGAGAGAGACAACAATAGAGAGAAACAGACACCTTCACATGAACCTCTCCCTAAAATCATCTTTTCATCTCTGCTGACTACAGGAAGGCATGATCCCCATCTGGTCTAGTCTTAGAACATCAGACCCTTTTTAGGCTTTTGTAAGCTAAAACCAGTAATGCTGAATGAGAATTAGTTTTCAGTAATATGGGCAAATGTTTAAGAGAAAATGAGTAATCAAATTATGTGCTATCTGGTCCTCATTTTCTCATTTGCTAAATTGACTCAGATTAATAGAAAATAGAATAGCAGGAAAAATATAAGTGAGAGATGTCAGAAATGAGACAAGAGCCAGGATTTTATAGATGCATGAGCAGAGAGAGAAGCTTTACAGCAAATAACAGTATAGCCATTTCTCAGATGTAAGAGAAGGCAATTTTGCATTAGTGATGGGTTGTAAAAAAGACCTACATGTCAAGGTGGTGCTCCTCTTATTTTCAGGAAGTTTCCTACCTTCCTATAACCCCCAGCTCTCATATAAAACTACCTTGAAAATGTAGACATTTTAGTTATCCTGTCTACTAGGCTGAGCATACATTAGTGTTTTTAACATAGCAATTACAGTCTTTACCGTTTCTCATATTTGTTATTTTTGTAAAATTAATAGAACTAATTTCCTTCATCTATGAATTATGTACATCTTCCTTCTGTTGCCTTATTCTTTATCTGCTCATTGTAATTTTTGTTTACAATTGCTAATATCATTTTAACACATTCTTGTGAAAGACTAATTGCCCTGTTGTGGAATCTCTCAATGTCTTTCAGTTTCCAATTCTTGTCTGGGATCCAGCATGCCAAAATTACCTTTTATTCTTTTTCCCATAGTGTCAACTGTGATATCCTTAAGAAACCTGCTGAGCAGAAAGAAAGTAGAGACCATGGCCAGTACCAAAGAAATTGTTTTCCTTACATCTCATGGTTGTTTACATTCTTTCTACTGAGGCGTTCACTTCTTTTCCTCACAGCTGTGTTAGGGACCAGATTTGTCAGGAAAGGAGGTTCACAAGCAAGGACTAGAAAATGGTAGTTAAAAAGTGGAGTATCTGCTCGGGCAGGATTGTACAACAGCAGCTGGGGATGGAGACAGGGCCTGTCTGGCTGCAGTTCAGGCATGCTGGAAGGAGGTGGAGGGAAGCTGTGAAGAGAACACCTGGGACCTGCAGATAAAGCTAGAGCAGACAACTCAGTCCATTTCTGCCCAGGGTACAGGACACCACTGGGCAAGAACAGAAACCAAGGCATTGTCTCCTTTGGTACTGATAGCTGACTCTTTCTGAAAGTTTAATCCCATATATGCTGTTTTCTAGACCTCTCATTATTTTTGCTGATCTCTTCTGGACTGTACTCAGTTGGTCAAATGCTGTTTTGAACAGCATTTTGACAGGGACCTTGCCACAGCAGCATGATACTTGAAAGGTGGAAGCTTTCTACTTGTTTATTTAGTTAAAATACCCAATCAAATAGCAAGGGTGGGACTTGAACCTCTCTTCCTGTAGAACTGCTGCCTCACCAGCCACTCTCTCTCAACTCTCTTTAAGTGACTATTCTCATGTTAGTGCAATACTTTCCACCTGTGCTGATTTTGAATGCTATCCCCATTCTCCAGTGTCTTCATCTCCCAGGTGGTTGACATCTATAAATTTAATAAGCAAACTCTCTATTCTACTGTGCAATAAAATAAATAAAAATATCGAGTAATTTCAGGCCTGGAATAGTCTCCTGGGGAACATGGCTCAATATGTGTTTTTACAATTATATTGGGGTTTGACATTTTTTACTATTGATTCAAATTGCTAATTAACAAAAAAAATAAACACAGAAAAACCCAGAGAGACAGACCCTCCTGTAGTGCAGATTTACTGACAAGCAGAGACCAAATGCCAATTTACACCCACTGCAAATCTCCAAGTAAGATCACTTCACATATGAAAACTCCAGCAATTTGTTCTGAAAATTCATTGGGAAAAGTTCTCAGGAAACTTAGCCTTAACCACAGCCACAAGGCTGTTCAGCCGCATGAAATTGTGTGTTGTGGCTTATCCAAAGTGATCCATCCCCCTGCTCCATGTCAGGGCTGCACTCCCCTGGCTTTACAGACTGTGTACACACTGGTGCATACCTGGGCTTTCTCCTCCAGTAAACCAGGGGGTTCCCTTGGCAGAGACAGACTGCCACTAGTTACAGCATAGTCTGCCTTGGGATCAGATTGATCAGCACTCTGAAGGCAAGCCAGACCCCACACTTGGCCATGGAAAGCTGTCTGGTGCTAACAGCAATGCCAGCAAGGGTACTTCAGTTCCAGAGACCCCCCACAGTCCTCTGCAGAGAGCTGGGACCTCTCAACTGTTCTTGTCACTGATGTCACTTTCCCCAAGCTCCTACTGGTGGATCTTGACCATCCTCCTCAGTTCCCTCTCCTCCTCTTTAGTTGCCCTGTGGAAAAGATCATCATGTGCTGTGGCTGGTTTTTGGCAGGCCTGCAGTGGCAGGGTGGCTCTGTGTGCTAGCTCAAGAATGCCAAGACAGAAAAACAGACTGAGGTGTACTGAGGATTGGGGAAGGGAGAGAGGGAGGAGGAAAAGAAAGAAAGAAACTGCGTAAAAAGCTCTGAAAAGAAAATGGAATATCTGTAGATTGTTTTCATAAATGCCAGATCATTCAAAACTACCTTCATTAAAAAATATAAGGACTTTACTAACAGATCCTATACAAAGGCGTAGGGGAGAATGACAAGAAAGGAGAGGGCAGGTCTTTCTTTGATATCAAATATTTGTAAAGGCCTCTTTCTTATATAAAAAATTTTGTATCTCCTAAGGTAATTCAAGTGTTGGTTGAAAATACTTTAGCCATCACTCCAAACTGCATGCCCCTAAACACAGCAGATTACACCCTGATCTACACCCAGAGGCAGGCAATGCCATGGTCTAGATTATGCCTCATGTTTTGACAAAGAACCTTGAGGTTATCACTCTTAGGCAAAGACCCACGGGAGAGACTCCATGTTCTTGTAGGAAACCCACATGTGAAATCACAATTCCCTTCCAGTCCAGAGCAAGGCAGAAATAAATGATGGTCATTGGGAACTACCATTTGCAATTACTACTGGCCGCTGCAGTCTGAACATTTGCACTGATGGAGCAGCTCAAGAAAAAGTCTGCTTTCTCTCTTTCAAGAACTCTTCACACACAGTCATGCTGACCCAGAGAATTTATTGTGAAACAGACCCTGTTGTCTATAGTTAGCCATCTGCCTCTGGAATTGACGCTGCAAAGCCTTTAAGCACAGCATTAATCTTCTGAATTTCATTTATATTCTTAAAGTTCAGCAAGTGCTAAAGGGCTTTGCTGTACTTGAGCTTGCAGCACCTTAAAAGCTCAGCTCTGCAATTAGCAGCCTTCAAATCAAAGTCCCAAAGCCCTCACCACTGACCAGTGAACCAATGACCTGGGAGGCAGGTCCTGACACAGCTTCAGCAACTTTGCTGATGGGTTGCTCTGGTGTCTTTGTCAGGAACAGATGAATATAGGGGAAACACTGTGTAGGCACAGGTTAATCCAAGATATCCTGTACCTGGGTGTAGTTTGGAGTAGAAACATGAAGACTAGTTGTGCTGAGTTATGAATAGGTATTTCTCCTGTGGTTTTGAACCTGCTATATGCTTGACTTCAACTCCTGCAAATGCACTGATCCAAACCTACATCTCTCACCTCACCTCTTGTCACAGATGTCAAGAATAAGAATTGGTCGCTACCTATAAACAATGGTAGCTGTTTGGGGCATGATCTATTTATTATTTACACTCTGTTAAAACCCTGATATAGAAAGGTCCAGTTTACTTGGTGAGTTCCCTTAGTGTTCTTCACCGAGGTATCCAAGGACTCCACAAACATTAGTTTTTCTTGTGAAACAAGGGAGTGAGATTTCTCCATGCAATAGTCCAGGTACCAAAGTGCACGGACTTATTAAAAAGAACCCATTCACTGTGAGTGCCAGATTTCCTTGACTAGATTTCCAAGTCTCAAGCATTACACAGGATATAATAATTCTAGGCAAAGCTACAACTTCTTGTAGAAAACTCCATTGTAAATTTGTGCCTCACTGCAAACAACTCAGAAAACAACCAAAGATTAGGAAACCATTCACGAATGAATGAAATAATCTGCCTTGAACCAACAATGGAGTCATGACAGAGGTGCCCAAGGCAGCATTCACAGTCAGGACTCAGGTTTCTGTCCCCAGGCCCTGTTTTGCTGCCCAGTCATCCCAGACTGACCAGATCTATACCCTGGCTCCCTGCACATGATCCTGGTGCAAAGATCCAGTCCCCTTTGCATTGCTCCCCAAATCTGATTTCTGTCCTGTCTGTGCTTGATTTGGGAAGCTCTGACACTATACTGTGTGTGTACAGCACAGGTAGATTTCAGGAACAGGGGAGGCTGTGTCTGCTTTCTGTCCAGAACCAAGACAGGTGAAGATGTGCAGCAGCCCCAGATGCTGTTGCAGCAATACTGCTCCTCTGCTCAGGTCTGAAGTTTACCTAGCAGGGGTGGCATAACCAGACCAATTAATGCTGGTGCTGCCAAGGCTCATCTGCACAGGTGAAAACATGCAATTTTTATGTTGCATTTAATGTTCACACTAATAAGGGATGACAAAGAGATGTGGAGAGGCAATTCATATGATGGATATATTGTCAGACTTCACATTGTTCCAGTAACACCTGTGGCTGAAATGTCGACTTTTTACAACAGGTCAAAAGTTTCCTTCTAAGAAAGGCCTGAACTTGACGTCTAACAGACAAGTACCCAGCACAAGGAATTTCACCACAAACCTTTACAATGTGGCAAAGCTACAATCAACGGAAAATCATTGGAAAGGGATCTGGTCAGGACAGCTCTTCCTCTCCTCCACAGTTTCCTCTGAGTCTTCTACTGCTTCTATAAGATTCAGATGATTTTTTTTTCTTCTTTTATTTTTTTTGGTAGAATTCACTTACCCACATTCCTACCCACTACAAATCGCACTGGACCCGTGCTGGTTTGTGCCCCACACTCATGGGAATGCCCAGTCTCTGAATAGACTTGAAATTTCTGTGTGGGTATCCCTGAAAATCACCTGTCCTAAGAACTTCTTACAGAGAGGATAGGTGCATGTAATGACAGCTCATCTTTACACATACTCATAAATTTATATGCATGCATTTAAAAAGGGTTAAATTCTTCAGTAAGTCTAAAATTGTTTATTTTCCCCCAAAGCATGCCACTGTAGCTGACAGTGAGGCATTAACAGTGATCTGTACAGGGTCTTGCCCATGGCATGCCTCCTACAGGAAGCCCACCTAACTCTTTCTCTTTGCTGCCACACACAGGTTTTCATACCATGAGCTTCTTCTCTTGGAAGACTCACCATGACCATGCCAGGCTCTGCTTCGTTATCTCACTGCTCTAAAGAGTCTGGCTATATGCACTTGCCATTCATGCTGGTTTGGGCATGTCCTTGAAACCTCAGCGCTGCTGTTTCCATTTCTTACCCTGGTGTTCATCCCTCACAGCATACTAGACAGGGGAGAGACCCTCACATTCAGCACAAAGGCAAAGGGAATACCAGAGTGCAGGGTGGTCCCTGCCACCCTGAGGAAGGATCTCAGGAACAGCAGAGGAAGAGAAGAAAGCAGACAGCTTCTTTTTTTTCTTTTCTTTTTTTTTTTTTTCTCTTTATAGCATCACCTGGCAGTTAAAGCCCTTTCTCAGTGGTTCTCTTCACTTCTTCAGGTTTGTGTGGGCTGCAGCCAAACAGCAGGTCTGAGTGTCCCTGGCTGCCACTGTGTCACCCTGACTGAGCAAACACACCTGGCCCTTCAGCTACTCTTTTGGGTTCTTTCTTGGTTTCTTATTTTAGGGGGGAAAAAAGTGAGTGCCTTTATGAAAAATCTCCCTTTCTCAGCTATTTGCTATGCTATAGTCTCTTCTTTTTTGAACTCAGAAAAAATTCCTGTGTACCAGGACCTTTTGTAGTGCGCATTATGATGTGAACATGAAAGGCATGGAAATGGCCTCACTCTCTGTATCTACAGCTGACAATGGGTTTGTATTTGTGTTAGTTGATTTCAAGTCTGTAAACTATCTGGACAAAAAGCATTTAACCACCTGCTGCCTTTGGTCCCTTCAAAAAACATTTTTCTTGCATCACTTTGCTGAGTCCTCAGCATATAATTACATAAAAATACTAAATCTTACAAATAATTGGTTACTCATGATACACTAGTTTTTGAGTTTCAAATATACCTTTTAGAGTGTTCAATTTTCTAAGCTATTTTTTAAAGGAGCTATGCCCCTCAAGCAATGCACACTGTGGCATTAATAGAATTTAAATTAGCAAAATTTGTGACACAAATCTCCAGCATCCAGTTCACTACTGGAGGAGAAGTAAGCTGCCATTTTAGTATATAATTTTTCTTCTGTCTTTCTCCCTTGAGCCATAGCCTTACCACTGTTCCACAAAATTTGCCCAAAAAACTTTTGTATTGAGTCAGGCACTGCAAACACAAATGGAAAATTTCTGCACAAATGGTTATAGACTGTAAAGTTAGAAGCTACTGAAATCAGTCTTAGAGAAGCAACAGTAGGAAATCTCAATAGGCATTGCTAGCAAGGCTGTAAACAATGCATATAACTCTTTCTGGAAGAAAATGTAAGAATCATGCTGAGTCCAGGTATCTTGGAGCTCCTTTAAAAAAAAAAAAAAAAAAAAAAAGAAAAAAAANAATTTCAAAAAGTTTATTTTCGTGAATAATTAAAAAAAAAAAAAAAGAAAGAAGAAGAAAAGAAAGGTAATATGTTCAATGTGGCACATAACAGGCTTGAGAACTACATTCCACAAATAAATAAGTAAAGCCCCTTACTCTTAATGTACCTTTGAGCAGCACCATCCTTCAGTCCCACAGCAGATTTAAGGTGAGTTTAGGTTTAGTATTAGGGTCCCAAGGTCCTCGGAGCTGAAAGTGCCCCTGCATCTTGTTTGGTGGAAGAGTTGAGAGATAAAACACTATGGTCTAGATAACTGATGTCTGGAGAGAATATGGAATTACTATCTGTAAAGATCTGAACTTGTTCATACTGGTAAATAATTAGAAGCAATATGAGAAAGGAATGTTTGAAACTAAGAAAATATTTCCCCTCAACAAGCCTTAAGTGTCAGGCAAGGCTAAAAATTCAGCCATTGCGTGTTCTCTATCAAAGCTAGATATATTTCTGTGCTGGCAAAAGGTGGACAGAATTTTAAAAGGGAAAACATGCTGTCACAAGGACTTCTTATTTCCTCCAAGGGAGAAAAATGCAGGTATACAGTGCTTGCTGTGAAACTGTTCTTGTCTTGCCTCTAGGACCTGCCTGTGTGCACCACCCCAGGTTTCGCATCCACAGAAATGTTCCTTGGCAGAAGGAGTACTTCATTCTCTGTTCATTTGGGGTTACCCTGGGTTTCACCTCTCCCTTCAGAACTGCTGGAAGCCCCCCACAGGGCCCCCCATTAGGGCTGCCAGGCAGTGGAGTGAGCAGAGGGAAGCTGCTGATGGAAAATGCTGCTATGGAACTGCCCACCCTTCCACAGACTGGTGTCAGTGACGGCCAGGACAGGTCCTTGAAGACTTCCTCAAATTCTGTGTCAAGGAGTAAAGGCTGTGCTATCACCAGGCCAGATCTCAAACACAGATACTCACCAGGTCGTGCAGACAGGGGCTTGGTCTCCTTTTCTCTTGTTGCTTCCAGGGAGTAGGAGCACAAAAGCACATTTTTGTTCCCCCTGTTCTCAATGAGGAGGCTCTTGGGCAGCAGGGGTAAATCATCACAGTCACTTGAGTTGATACATTGGATTTGCACTACAGGTAAAAGTCTTCTTCACTGCCAGTAATGTTTAATGCCAGCTACCCACATGTATAACTCCCTCTGAGAACCCTCCTTGATCCAAGAACATGATTTTCCACTGCACCACCACCTGCAGTGACTGAAGCAGTTCACAGTTTCCTAGGCTGCATGCCAAAGCTATCTCTAGATTTTCTCTGGAATGTCCAGTTTTTCAGTAATTTTTGCAGCTGGAATATGGATTTTTTCAATTTCTTGAAAATTTATGGACATTTCCCATTAAAATCTTACACAAAAATAGGGCAATCCACGCAGACATGAACCCTGTTAACCTCCCATACAAATGCTCTGGCTGTCAGCCTCTGTTTCTCTCATGTTTACCTATTCCTCCAAGCAGGATTGCACTTGGTCTTTGAAGTGTTTTGGACACTACAAGATACACTACAGATACAAATGGTATCTGCATACTTCACTTGAGTAACACGTGCTTTGGAGATTTTCCTCAGTGCATTGGTCATTTTGTCCCTTCTTCAGCCACAGTCAGGTATAGAAGAGCAAATCCATAAATTTCTTGAAATTCTGGTCCAACCAGCTTGGCCATAGTAGCCTCACCAGTGAGGCTGAGGTCTTCTTTATTTTAACCATAGCCCTATATGAAATGTAGTCACACAAACAAACAAAAGACAGTTTCCCTCCAAACTGGGGCAAATTCCTGTGGAAAAGCTCTATTAACAATGTGTCTCCTCAGTGGCCACATCTGCACAATTTTATCATGTAATTAGACCTTGGCTCCAGTCAGTGAGGGATCTATTTGGTAAAAGTTCTTCAGACAAAAGGAAGCCTTAGTGCATAAATTAATGCGAATCAAGCCTGGGCTCTTCCCTCCCATGATGCTGGGAACTGTTACATTCTCTGTGTTGCTGCAATAAATGAGTGCTCTGCTGGAGCTTGGGGACAACAAAATGATGGGAGGGGAGAAAAGGGCAAGGCAGAAGACAAGATCCAGGACCTCAGCTTTACAGCTTGGATGAGAAAAAAATACTCAGAAAATAGTCGACTTTGTGGATTGGTATTGAAATCACATGCTGTGTCAACTTTAGTTTTAATGGAACTTTTTAAAGACACTCACATAAATCGAAAGATGCACAGAATTTTATTCAAACCCTGAATAAAATTCAGGTGACTTTGTTGTGTTTCAGTCTTTTTTCCTGTTACTAGATCTTTGTTTCCTTCCAGAGGGAGTCTGTCAAAAATAGAGGTGATGACTCTGCTCTGAAGAGCAACTGCTTTACTGCACAGATATCAAAGTCATTAAGCCATTGCTATGAGTGGTAATTGGTTTTCTTCTCTCCTGCCATGCAGCAGCTCAAACACAGTCATAGATACTTACCTGAGTGGTGCACCTTCTGTATAGACATCCCTCACCTCTCCATGGGAGGATTGGAGGTTGAGTTCTTCAGGAAAATAGTGGGAGGAAAAGCAAAAGTATCAGCAAAGAAAGAGGCTTAATTACCAGGAAAATAAAGACAGTCTTTGGGGAGGGTGCTATAGGAGTGCAGGAGAGAGGAAATGGCAAAGTATCGCTGGTGCAGTTCTGTGCTCCAGGCTTAAGTGGTGTTTGCAAGAGAGAGCTGCCTCTCCTCTCGTTTTCACCTCCAGTCCAAGAGACCTTGCTTCCATCACCAGGATTTAGTCTGACTCTTTAGCATCTATGAGAGTATACCCTGTGCAGGCATTCAAGGCATTCAGTTTCACTTGGAGGTAACACAGAATTCAAATGCCGTCCACCTGAAAATGCCTTCTTCACATATGTCAGGCAATGAACAGGCCTTGATAAAACAAATTAGAGATGGCTCAAATCTCTTTAGCAGCATAGCAAAGTTCAGCTTTGAGACCCCAGCAAGTCCTAGCTGGAATGCACTCCACCTCTGCAGAGGAGAGCAGTGTTGATGAGCCAACCAGCTGCTGCAATGGCACTGGCTGCTACTGGTGCATTGGAGATCTGCTGCCCCTGCTCCCACATCAGGATTTTTCCATTGCTGCTGCACCAGTGGGAACCCACATGGAAGAGGTTTTCCAGTCCCACAGAAGTGTTGAAAAAAGCGAACATATTCCAAAGCACACAGTGTAAGTCCTTTTCCTTAAATTGTTCACTTAAATAATTAGTCCATGCCTGGCAATAGCAGAGAAGTCCAGAGGGACTGTTTTTGTAGGGTTGGGTTTTTTTTTTTGAGAGAGAGTTTACTGAAGTAAATCACTGTTTTACTCTCCTTTTCCCTGTCTGACCCCCAAATGTCCTTTCACCTCCCATCCCTATCTTTAAAAAGAGCTCATGCCAGTCTGAGAGGATGTTTCCCAACCACAGCTCAGGCCAGACAAGCTTGCCAGCGCTCAGGCAAGCTCACTTGGGCTCACCCAGCCCCATGAACAATGCTATAGCTGAAATGCTATAGGAGAAAACTGCCAAGTGTCCCAGAAAATTGGCTCCATGGTATTCCTTTCATGTTAGTGCTAGGCAGGATTTATTTCTTTGTTTGTTTTCTTCACTGTTGCTTGGGGGATATTTACCCTTTGCTAGGCCCACATTGCTGGTCAGGAAAAGGACTCCCCAGGCAGCAGGAATTTGATGTCCCACAGTTTCTTATCTGCAACTCTAGTCCAGCTTGTATTAATAAAGGTTGAGGATTATTTAGTACTTCCAGTCTCCTGGCCAGTTACAGAGGGGATGGGAAATTCAGCACAAATTTAAACTCGCAGTAAAACATAATGCATGCAATAATATGTGATTTAACAAATATTTTCATATACTTTATCTAAAACACAACATATGCTGTAATGTATATATGGCCCTGCTTACTTACATTCTCCATCAACAGTTTGTGTAAACAGATCCCAGCTGTTCCACTGTTTTTGCTCATATTCTCTATTTTTTCCCAATTTTTCCCTGGAAAAACAGAGAAAATAAACACACTGGAATGATGCTCTTGGCAGCAGCCTTCACCCATTTACTGGTGCGAAGCTCCCTGTCACTTGGCATTTCACACTCCCCTCTCTGAGGCACTGACAGAGGCTTTGGTGCTGGGAGCACGGCAGTGCAGGGGCTGGGGCAAGCAGCCAGGCAAGGCTCAGGGAAAGCTGTTCCCAGCAAGCCTCCAGACAAATATGACATGATACTGTATGGCTGAGGGGCAAAACAGGCATCTCCCTCCCACCTCAGTCCATTCACAGACACCTCCAGCAACCAGTACTTCAGCCAAGAGCCTGTGGCTGCAGAGTCACTGTGGTGCACTGAGCCACTGCCCTCACGGGGCTCTTCCCACCTGGGTCCCCATCAGCCTCCAGAGCAGCCACATGTCCAGTGAGTCTCGAGAGGACAAAGCAGCTCCTGGGGATTCTGCCACAGCTCAGCAGCTGAAGGTCAGGGTGGGCTCTTGGCTTGCATAATGAGCCATTCAGTTAGAGAAAACAGGTCTGGAAAGAGGTTCAGGAGGTCTTCTAATGCATTCCTACTTCAAAGCAGCCACTGTACTCTAGTCATCACTGATGCACATCTGCTCAAACTTTGCCAAAAATCCTCCAGTGACAGAGACCTTGCAACTTCCCTAGGCTTATCTATTGTTATCAAGGGCACTCCTTGGACAATCTCAGCCTGCTGCAGTGCTCATCCTTTATTCTTTGTCTGGAACAGACAGATGCCAGGTCATTCTCTTCCACTTTGCAGCAATATTCTGTACTGTTGCAGGCTCTTATCCTGCCACTCTCCTGCAGTGGCTGTGAGCTGTTTGTAATGCTGGGCATGGGGACTTGCTAAGCTTCTCACTCCCTGCAGGCCCCAGGTGACTGCACTCCTATTACCACATGGTTTCTAAGTCCCTGGAGCAATGCCTACCTCCCCAATGTACTCCCTACATCTTCTCCTTGAACAGGGGCTCCTGTACTGCCACTAGCCTGCCCCCTTGGCCCTTACAGCTGCCACCCAGCCTGGCTCTACATGGCATGGAGGCAGCCCAGTGAGGAAGAAGCCAGAAAAACCTGGGTAGACATTCTCTCCCTGCATTGTCCTCCCCACATCCTCCCACATCAGCTCTGGCTGCAGACCCCTAATTGAACTGATCTTCCCACGACTCCCTGTCCTCCCACATCTCCATTACAAGGTCCCAGCTCTCATGCTCGTTATGCACAGGTCACGTTTTCCAGACTGCTGACAATTTTTGTTGCTTTCTACTGGACTCTATCCAACTGGGCCACATCCTTCTGGAAGTTCAGTGCCCTCAGCTGAGCAGAGCTGCCCCACTGGAGCTGAGAAGAAAACTCACTCCATTTGTCTTGTCGGCTGTAATTTGGTTCATATTTCTCAGCACAGAGACAACTTGATGCTGCTGTCTCATGCATTGCCTTTGATCCTTTATGACCCCCAGGCCTTTCTCTGCAGACTGATGTTAATGCAGGTATTTTTCTTCGTGCAGATGCCCATTTCTGCATAAGGTGGGAGCTCACCCTTGTCCTTGCAGAATTGTATTCTATTTTTCTCAAACTATTTCTCCAGTTTGACAAGACCATTTGTCAAGCTCAGGCTGTGTCTTCCAAAGTACTTGCAGCCTATTCCAGCTTGCTGTGGCATGCAAAGTTAATAAGCTTGCTATTTATTTTATAGACAACCATTAATAATGACCTGGCCCGATATTTTCCTGCTAGTGAATTTCTTCCCAGAGGTCACTCTGTTCATTCTTCACAAAGGTTTTCTGTGGAAATTGGATTTTGTCAGGCGAGAGATAGAAGGAAACAAAGCTAAACTCAAGTTATTACCCATTTCCCATCTGAGGGCAAAAAAAGTAACACATAATGCATGTCATCTGCTTCATCTTAGCAGTCAGAGCCAGTAGCAAGTCACAGATGTGTATCCCTATACTATGGGCATGTCAGATAGCCACCAAAGCAGGATCACCTCCCACATACCAGCATGTCCCAGAGAGGAGCTGGAAGATGGAAGAGGACGGTGCATGCAGTGGCTGGGACAAAGGTTGTCATCAAGCCTGGGGGAGCCCACCAAAGAAGGACACTGCTGATGCCAGGGGTCAAAAGGAAAAAGTCATGGGACCACAAATGGGACTGTAAAAAAAGAAGGGCTCTCTGTCTGCACCTGTGCTTGGCCCACTGAGGACTTAAATTACATCCAGTCTTACATCTCCTTCTCCCATCAATGAACCCCAAAGAGTTGCCCAACTGCCCCAGATCCTCATCAAACATAGCCCCGTTTCCTGTCTGGCTGCTGCACTGAACAGTGGCTATCCTCACCCTGACAGCTGCTCTCAGATGACACAGGAGCAGATAACAGCAGTGATTATAAAGGCTGCATTACCCTATCTTGCTTCAATATAAATTCTCTCATTTCCAAAGCTTGGAGCTACCCAGTGACTGCTCTTTGAGTAGGCTTGAGATGAACTGTCGATGTGCAAACCTGCTGTGGCTCCTTTCTGCCTGCTCTGTTCCTGTGTGCTCACGGCAAAGGAGCTCAGCAGCACAGCTCTGTCCCTGCTGTGCCCATGGAGCTCCTGGGCTAACAAAGAGATTTTTCCTCCTAGGGCTATACCAAGGGATTTGCAATGATAGTAAAAACCTCTCCTTTTCCACGATCTGCCTTCTGCCCTTGTGCTTTCAATATCCAGTCTCACCAGTAGAATTCATTTGTGATTGAGGTATTTTCCTTGTGAGGTGGTTCGGTTTTTTTCTTCCCCTCTCTTTGCAGTCAGCAAACAGGCCCTTGGAATATAACAGCTAAAAGAGTATCTGAAACTCAGGCTGCAGACTGGAGGGATGTTATTAAAGAAGAATTCTGAGACTTTGAAGACAAGAGTAATGGGGATTTAACTATTCAAACATCCAGAGCTCCCAGACAACACAGAAAATACCAGAAGGAAGTGCAAATGAAGAGCTCAAAAGGATAAATCTGTGTGGTTTAGGAAAGAGAAGGGATGAGATAATGTCTGGAAATTGATTAAAGTAGAGAAATGACTGTGTAAACTGGGAGAAAGAGCATAAATCAGGCAAGAAATGTGTTCAGAATTAACTCAGAGGACAAGTCTAGAGATGCATTTTGCTGTCACAGTTATGGCAGTAACACTGCCATATATCTAGTTTTATACCAGCTCAGTCCCAGACAACATCCCAGCAGATGTGGCTTTCTCACAGAACCTGAGCACTCCACTCAAAGGAGGGACAACTTCAAAGAAAGATCAAGTTTCTGAGGGTCTTAGCCAGTCAAGTTTTGAAGAATTTTTTCCCCACCAAAAAAAAAGGTCAAATTTGTTTATTTTTATTCTCCAAATTGAGCAAGAGCTGGCAGCAGTACATCATGCCAGGATAGCTATGGCTTTGCTCAGGAGGAGAGGAGAGGAGAGGAGAGGAGAGGAGAGGAGAGTTCTTTGAGCGAAGAAGATTCATCACTCTGGAAGGGTTAAAAATTAATGAGAGACAAGAAAGGGAAATATAAAGCTGGGATTAGTTCCTTGTTTGTTTTCTTGCTCCTCACCGTGAAGTTATAGAAATGTATACAGTGTTTGCTTTCCCCCACAGGCGGTTAATTACTCGTGTGAGTAGTTTTCACTGCTTGCTGAAGGAATATCCCAGAACCACTGACCCAGTGCCACCATGTCTCCCACCTCCTCCCCACGCAGCCAAAAGGAACAATAACAATACCAGCTGAGCAGGGTCTTTTTGTGGCCAGGGTCTCCTTTCTGCCACCTGCAGTGGCAGGGCTGTTGGGGTTGGAGACTGATTGACAGAGAGGAAACAGGAGAAGATGGGTCAAAGTGGAAGACAGAGAAAACAGGCCCTGTCAATAAGAGGGACTCAAACAGAGCAAGATTCGGCTCTGTGGATACAACTACAAACTGTGAAATATCTCTACCTTTTTGGCATCAGTCAGCTCAGGGTTTCCTCCCCCACCTAGTTCCTTTTCACTACTTTTCTTTAAGATCCTCCTACAGTTCTAGGTATCTCTGACACTGCTCAGTCCTGAATTTCCACATATCCTGAAAGCTTCATCATGTAGCCAACATGGTTAATGAAGAAGGTTGATAATATCACTTATTCACAGCTCTTCACTGGATACAAAACCAGGCAATTACCCATTGCTCTTGCTTGTGGTTGCTGTCACTCTTATGAAGAAATCCAGTGAATACCTCTAGTTTAGAAAGCCCTATGTCACCAGGAGTGGCAAAATATCCATGAGCTATCTATTCTCCTGACCAGGACCCTGATCACACAGTCCTTCATCTCTGCTGTATTTCTTCGGACATGTTCCTGCTGTCTACGAGATACAACACCAGAGTAAGACATCTTTGTCTTCGTTGTGTCCTGTGGGATGCTGTGGGTATCTGAGGACTTTGCAATTCTACCCAAGGGGTAACATCAGAGGGTTTCAGCAGCAACCCTTCTTTCTTCACCTGCACTAAGTGGCTCTTATAGAAGCAGGCCACTCCATTCTTCAGTAACTGAAGCATGGAATAACTCTTTCTCCCTCTGTTGGCCGTGTTTATAGTGCTGGTATAAACTGAGATATACATGTATACACATATATATTATACTGGTGATGTATGCTGATATACTGGCAGTACATATCTCACAGGACAACTTTCCCACGTGACATCATCACTGACTGTTCAATGGACTGGAACAGCTCATCCTGCTCTGAAATTACTCACAGGATAGCCTTGAATATAGCTGTCAGCAGAAGTTTTTTCTCTGGCTAGTCCCTTTGGAGAAACGAGGAATGAAACAGGAACTCACATCTGAGAGAGGCACAACAGCAGACATAGGGTCTGCTTCTGCTGGGCATTCCCACCCTCTCTGGGTGCTCACACCTCCTGAAGATACACCTGGGCAGCTGGGAGCTGCAACAGCACAACCCCATGGGATGAAGCAACCACATGCAGTTTTACTACTGTTCCTCTGTCCCCAGTACATGAAAGATGCAAGTAAAATAAGGTGAGTTCAGCAAGGGTCGCAGGAGATAGGTGGCAGCTGGAGCACTCATTTTGCAAGGTGGGGTTGACACACTTTACTTAGTCACTAACACTTTATGCATGTCCTAGAGCAAGATGCAGTGGCTGCCAGTGCAGGCATTTTCCTCAACCTCAGTGTGATAGGGAGGAGAGAAGGAAACCAAGCAGGAAACAAGTGAAGATTTCCACAGGGTGAAGGACCCTGAGATTGATCCATCTCAAATTTTGCCTCAGCCCCTCAGATGTTACTTCCCCTTCCACTCCACCACCCCCCTTCCCACCTCTCTCTATTCAACACCCTCCTTGCAGCATTGCCAGGACCCTCTTCCAAACCACAGCATTCCTTTGGGGAATGGTCCTAGCTCTGCTCCCCTTTCCTTCCCTCACATCCAGAAGTTTCTACAGCCATGCAAATCCCCCGACCAGTGCATACAAGCAGCCTCAGGACTGAGGGGCGGGCAGGCAGTCAGCAGGAGCAGAACATAGCAACAATGAGCACTCTCTGTGAGCTGTGTTGACACTCCCTAAGGACTCCCACCCACTCTCCTGGCCAATAAATTCCCCTGTGCCAGCGGCTCCATGAAGCAAGGCAGTGAGCAGGTTCCCTGCAATGCAGCTGGTCATCCCGGCCATCCTCTGCCTGCTGGGCTCCTGCTGCTTCCAGGGCACAGAGGCACGGCACTATGAGTCCATCCTCATGGTGCCAAATGGAGGCCCCTGGGGCTCCTGGGGCCACAAGCAATTTTGCCCCAGCGGCTACGCAAAAGGATTTGAACTGAAGGTAAGGTTTCACTTCTTCTTCAGGGTGGAAAAAAAAAACTTGCTGTGAGACAATGTTATTTTGTTCTGATCACAGCAGGGCTGGCCATGACACTCTGCCCCAATGCAGCAGTTCGGGTTGTATCTGCATCATGCAGGCTTCTCAGCAAGAAATTGCTAGTGTAGCGTAGCTCTCCAGGCTCCCTGCCAGCAAGTGATTTCTTAGCAGAGAAGAAAAGACATGGGGTTGGTACAGCAGACCCTGTTGCCAGGTGGCTGGAACAAGTCCCAGCTGCCAGCAAACCAGCTCTGGGTATCACAGCACACAGTGAGAGGGTGGGCATGGCCTGGGACAGCAGCCACCACACATTACTGTGTCCAGAGCCTCTGCTCCACTGTTTGGAGAAAAACAGAGGTGGACAACAGCAAAAAAGGCTTCCAGAGAAATGCCATGGAGCTGTCTCACAGCCCTGCTCAGCTACACTAACTTTCTCCTGCCACCCTTCATCACAAAGGCTCGCCTCATCAACTCTTAAATGGGGGACAGTGCTGATCTCTCCCATTTGCTTCCCCTCTTCTAAGGTCCAGCCCTACCAGGGATTTTGGCTGTTTGGCGATGACACGGCTCTGAACGGCATCCGCCTGCTCTGCACGGACGGCACAGTCATTGAGTCCTCTGTGGGATGGTGAGCAGCCTTCACTTTCTCATCCTCCTTCAGGGCAGCAGCTTCTGGGGAGGATGAAGGGAAAACAGTACAGTGGTTTCTCCACAGACACCCACACCCTCTGTGAAAGTGGCTCAACATTCTGCTTGAGGAGGTGGGTGAGTTCCCTTTGGCCACAAAGTGTGAAGATATTAGGCTAAAGATCTGGTCCCAGGGAAAGGAACAGTGCTTTGGAAGAGGAAGAAAAGATCAAAAAAATACAGATCTTAAACCTATACTTTCTCCTATTCCTCAAATGCTTACTTTGGAACATACATTAAGTAACAGGGACAAAGAAAGCAGCTGAAATTGCCAAGGGGTTCTGCAGGAACAGGGCAGCCTGGAGTTGGTAATGCTTGGGCATCCAGAGGGTGGTGGGGAAGCAGAGTGGAACAGGTGTTCCTAGAAACCTGCCACCTCTGTGAAGGTCCCTTCCCCCAAGACTGCCAGGACCCTAGGCATGTTGCAGTGCTGATTGCAGCACAGCAGAGGCTCGACAAGCCTCATTGAGTCATTTTCTTTCCTGGCAGGTGGGGAAACTGGACCGAGGCCCAGTTCTGCTCCAGCAACAAGCTGGTTTCCTTCTCGCTGCGTGTGGAAAGGTGGCAGTACCTGCGTGACAACACGGCGGTCAACAACGTGAGGTTCGCCTGCTCCAATGGGACAGAGCTGGAGGGCTGGGGACTTTCTGGGGGTCACTTTGGCCCATGGAGCAGCAACTGCACCTCTGGGGCCATCTGTGGGCTCCAAACAAAGGTCGAGGAACCCCAGGGAAGGAGGGATGACACAGCTCTCAATGACATGAGAGTCTTCTGCTGTCAGTAAGCCTGACTCCCCATTCCATGCCAGCATCTACAAAGTTGCACAGCATTAAACCTTGAATCTGTCCTTGCACATTTTTTTCTGTCTTTTTTTGTCAAAGGTGGCCAGATCCCATGGCTACAGCATTTCATAAGAAAGGTCTTTGTGTTAATTGTGGTTAAGCTTTATAACCTACTGAACTCCTTTGAGGGAGCACAAGGGATTCCTATACCTGTTGGTAAGGCAGGAGGTAGGACTATAAGCTGAACAATGAAGTAGGAGAAGAGGGATCATCTGCAGATGACTGGGGTTTTAAGGGAGAGGAAGGGGAACTCTTCATCCCATCCCCATTATAATGCTTAGGATGTGGAAGAATCACTATCACACATTCATTCATCCACAAATAAGTTCAAATATACCATGCAGACTTTGGTCCCAGCTCCATGCCTCTCCTTCCAGCCTTCTCAGCACAGTATCTCAACATCCCCAGGTGTCCAGTGCACAAGAGGCATCCCGAGGATTTTTGTTTCAAAGACTGCAGTGGTTCACATGTAGTGAAGTCAGAAATGTACCATTACATATATACCTTTCCTGAACCCACAGCCATCTCCTTCAGCATCCAAACCTCCTGCTCAGCCCTTCTCTGGAGTTCATATTTTGTCCCACTTTCTGGGGCTGTAGGAATACCTTGTGTGTGAGGACTCTGATCATAACAAGCATGGGACAGGGACCAGCCACAAACCCAGGACTCACAGGGTATTATACAGGAACAAGTTGGTTGGAGAGCATTAGGATTCACCGTGCAGGAAGGACTTGAGGAGGAAAGGGACAAACAGCAACGATGAGGAGAGTTCCAGAGAGAATTGCAAAGATTTCAACACTTTTCTCAGTCCCAGGAGTACAAAGAGGAGGCAGAAACTGAGAAAGACATAGGAGGGAAGGCGAATATTCCCAGCTCTTTACAGTTTACAGACTTTTCCCATACTCATCTGCTTGAAATTTGTTTGCTATAGTATTCTCTCTGATAAATAATTTTTACTTAGGAAGATTGTGAGTGGTCCTCAATAACACCTGTGACTAGAGACTTTCTGTGCACACGTCTGAACACACAAACAGTGTTATCTTTGCTCAGTCCCTGTTGGGATTCCAGATCTTCCAGGGGTTTCCAAAGATTTAACTGTATGATCACATGCCCTTATGCATCCAAAGGGACTGCTTGCCACATGGAATGCAGCCAGGAAAAGCCTTACAATAGGTATACTTACAGGCATATTTAACACTTTCTGCCAAAACTTTGAAAACAGGGGTTTGAAAATCCAAGCAGTTATATTTTTATTGCCAGTTTGGTTGGTTTCCACATATTTTCTTATTTCATATGTGTACTGGTAAGTCCCACAGAGCCACCTATTATGTCAAGAGAGTACGAGATTTAAAATCGAAAGACAAACACTGAATACATGATCTGGCAACGAGGTCACACATTCTCATGGATGGACATCCAATTTTAAGAGATAAAGGCACTCTCAAGGCAGCTCAATTTTTGTTAAAGGAATCTTTCTTTACAGTTAGATATAATAGGAAAATGCATAACAACTTTTCTTCTGGAAAAAAGGTTCCCATAGGGCACTCTGAAATACACTGAGACAAAAAGATGGGATTCTTGTCATGAATTTCTCAAGGGTTTTTATGTTATCTTTGCATTATTGTATCACTTTCATACTACTCATTACTCATTCACTTAAGTGAGTTGCTGCACACAGCATTTTACTGGCATTAAACATGAAAGAGTTTCAGTCAGCAAGGTGGTTCCTGCAAGAAAAATAGTCTTTAAAGTCTTTTCATGGTCTTCCCACTCAGGTCTTAGCCCTCACCGTTATAACCAAAAACATTTGATTGGGCTGAATCCAAATGCCATGGCAGATCCTCTTGAATAATAAATATCCCAGTTTCTGGGCAGAGGAGATCTAACGTGAAATGCTGGAAGAGATATCCCTGTCTATTACCCTTTAAATTCATTATTTGACTAATGTCAGATTTTGTAGTGTGTATGCCACTACTCTACAACAGCAAAACCCAGGGCTTGTCATAGTCCACCCCAGAATGGCAAAGCTCAAATCAAGCACTCACTTCCTGTCCACTCACACCAGCATGTGATCCCTCTTCTTTCAGGAAAACCTGAATGGAATACCAGATGGAAATCCAAGGCTGTTCAATAATGGTCCTGCTTCTTGTGCAGCCCTTGTTGCACAGCAAGGGCTGGTTGAGATGTTTAATCTTGCATCACTCATGTCATGCATGTTTTGCCTTTAGGCACCTTTGATGAAAAATGGCCAGCAGCATCTACTCTTCCTCCATTCACTGGGCAGAAGATGCACAGTGCTCAAAGTTGTATATAAAGACACTCACAGCCACACTTTCTCAAAAGACACGGATGATGTGCAGCAACAACTGTTAATGAAGTAACACCAGTTATTCACCGATGGAAGGGTTTGAGCACCTAGGGGATGGGGACTACAAAAAAATAATACCCAGGGTTCACTTTGTACACAGTTTGTTGGATATGTGGAGGGATGGGGGTCTTGTCTTACCCAAACAACCAGCTTTCCTCCTCAGAAAGTGCCAGTTACTTGTCCAATATGGACTGATTCAGCCAGAGAAGTGCCAGTGAAGTTTCACTATAGTAAAGAAGTACATCAGGTGATATCCTCAAGCTAAAACCTTTGGTAAGGGAGCAGGTAGTAAAGGCAATTCCATGATGTCATTTACACTCCAGTGAGTGAAACAAAAACCATGAAGGTCTCTACACAGCTTAGATGTGCATCCAACAGGAACATTTCTGTGATGATACTGTCATGTTGTCCACAGGCAGACAGGTGTGAGCTTGCTCTGCCACCATGGTCAGCAGGGCATTGAGCCTGCAGCCACAGCTGTCACACCCCAGCACCATGAAGGACGGGGAGCACTGCTCAGCACTGCTATCCAGCCTCCCATCCAGAGCAGAGACAGCATTATGCTCACATCTGTTCAGAGCAAGATTACAAAGAGATAGAACTATCCTTAGCCCCTACTCTCCAGGGCTCACCACTGCTTTCCCACTGCTCCCACACATTCTTCTACCCTGAATTTTTATGCAGAACTCTACTTGTTCTTCCTGCTGTACTAGATGCAGGATAATGCCTGGTTTCCACCAAACCTCTCTCCTCACTCACAAAAGCCAGAGCCCTGTGGAGAACAGGAGCACTGCTGTGACAGCTGCTTAGAGCAACATTCACATGTTACTATTTGCACCTGATAGCCCCTGTACTACAGAAGGGGCTCTGTCACATTTTGACTGTCTGTTCTGGAGAGAGACTTCAGACATAAAAACCACAATAATGGACCAGGGCCCCTGTGGTGCTTGACACTGTGCAATACCAGGGAGCAGAAGGATGTTCCGTGCTCTAATCTTTGCTGCAACTTGAGCACACACACTAACAGGCATCCTCTTCATATGCTAAGTGAGGTGACACTACACTTCTTAGAAGCCTTAGGCCTGTGCCCCAGCTGTCACAACACCTGTGACTCCTGGTGTGAGAATAAATATGAGTAATAAAACAGAGCAGGATGAAAAACACCTTGGAAATCTTCCTAGTGTTTCTCCCAGGAGTACTGAAGCAAGACAGAGAACATTTTCATCTTCCCCATTCTCATTCCAAGGTTTGAGTGGTGCATGAGCAGTCTTTGGACATCACTGTCATATGATACAGCTGAAATAATGAATACCAAAACTGGGAAATAGCAGTATTCAAAGCTTTGAAAAGTGTTCATGTCAGACAGCAGGAACTCACCCATAGGCACTGAGCATCTCAAACAAACTACTTCTGTAACAATGGTCAGCCCCAAAAGTGTCCTGGAAAGTTTGTTTCCTCATTAAAAGCAGCAAGTGTCGGACTTCACTCTAAACTGCACTGGGAGACATTGCAGCCCAGAAGCTCTCTTGTGCTTATCAGCTTTCTCATCCTCTGAGCCCACCACATTCCCTGCAGAAAAACTGCAAAGTTTGAACTTGGCTCCACACTGAGCAAATGTCCCCAAAAGTTCTGAACTCTTCCAAGCCAGCTTATTTCCTCTGAGAACATCTTTAATGAAGTTCTTATTTATATTTTCCTTGAAGTAGAAATACTGTATCTGATTTTATCTGTTATTTTTTATTTTAGTAGGAGATTTGGGTTTGCTTCCACAAGTGTGTCTTTGACCTGTAATAAAATCTTTACTGAAGTAATGGCTAATTCTGAACAATTCCAGTAAATCCAAGGGAGGGCACAAACAACTACATCCCGCTGTCCTTTCTGTACCCCTTTTCATAAACAAACAAGTACTTTAAGCAAAAGAACAAAATTTCTTGTGCTGTGGTTCTGCAGGGCTGCCTATACCCACATAATTAGAAGGAAGGTTAATGAATTGCTAAAGCACATTTCCAATGGATAAATCAAATAGAAAGCACATTTAAGTGGCTTAACAGTTTATTAAATGAGATTATAATAGACACTTTGCTCTTTGTCAAGTGTCATCTCAAGATAAATTGATGTAATGCCTTACCTCAGGAAAGTCTATTAGTAAAACAAGGCCTGTAATCTCTACTGATGCAAACCACTGTCAGCCATCATTTCTTTTGGTCTGAATATTTTCTCATTTTTTCTTTTCTATTGCTTGACATTTTATATCTTCTCTTTGATTTTCTAGGACAAAAAGAGTTCAGCCTCAGCCATGACTTCAGACACACACTTTCTAACACTTACTGCTGTATTGGAGATTTCCTTCTTTTGCTCAGCTTCACCACAGTGTTTGGAGGGACATTTCCATGGAGAGCCACTGCCTTCCTTGTGCAGGATTCAGAAGCTGATATAGGAATAACCACTGTTGCATAGCTCTCAAATGCTGCTGTCCCTAGGAAAGAGGAGCAGAGGGACACCACACCACCCATGCCAGTTTGCCAATACCTAAAGCAGGCTCATTTGAAGGTCTATGAAGAAGCTGATCCCCTGCCAAGGTCTGAAGGTGGCCTTGCTGAAGAAGAGGGAAGTACACATTTCCAGGGAGGCTATCCCCTCGCTGGTGTGCACAGGGAACCGTGCCAGCACTGCTGCCCTTTACAGCCACCTGGACCTTCCACATCCGTTTCAGTAATGCACTTTACCCAGAACACTTTAGCAAAGGAGGTGAGAGTTTTTCTGCCTAACCTATGTTCTCTATGCATCTGATTTTTGCTGAAGGCAGATGAGGTTTCTTCTTAGTGTTTCAGAGAATAAAGACATATTTTGAAAGCTTCTCAGTACCAACCTGCAATGGTAATAGTGTGGGTTATACTGTTGGGGGAGCATCTTAATAGGAAGAAAAATACATCACCTCTCATTCTTCTTATGTCTGCAATCATTTTCAACTATATTAAAAAAAATAGGAAATTGATTATGTGAGGAAAGCAGACAGCATCATTTGCTGTTCTCATGGTGCTTTCAAGTCTCAAATATGTGGAAGTAACATCTGGTTTTACAAGACGAAGATGCCAAAAAGGTGCTGTAATTTTGTCAACTTCCAAATATCTGTGTCTTGATTGCAGTTGTAGTACATCTACCAAAGTCTCATTATGCAGATATTTTTTGTCCGTTCATCACAAAGGCATCACAAAAAACAACTACTGTCTAAGCACCCAATTCCCCTTCTTCTCTAAATATTGCTTGTCTGCTTATACAAATTTGTCTAAATGCACCTCTGACATATGCAATAAGGCAATAGGCTTAAAAAGTAATTAGTGTCATCTTGCCTCTAGGTACAGAACATGTTTTAAACCTAAACTGATTCCTTTACTGCAGCTCTTTCTTTCTGCTCCTTGTAGCAGTTTTAGATACCATCTCCCAGTAAATGCAACAGGGAGAAAGAACATAAAACCATTACAATGTTTGTGTAATTGTTTTGCACTGAAAAGTTGTAGAATCACAGAATACCAGGTTGGAAAGGGACCACGAGAATCACATGGTTCAACCATTCTTGGCAAGATCATGGTGTAGACAAGATGGCCCAGCACCCTGTCCAGCTGAATCTTAAAATCTATAGTTGGTCAAGGAGCATTTGTCCTGTTACCAGTTTTCCTCAACTTCTTCCACCAGTTTGTGCCTCATTTTCTTTGGGTTTTAAGCTGTTGGGGCCAAGCACAATCTTATTATGTATATAGGGTGTGTAGTGTAAAAGGACACCAAGATCCCTGACAAAGAGTTTGCCTCCCTCCCCAAAGCTTTTCATGAAAGCTCAGATAATGCCAAGAGAAAGAAATGTGTCTCTGGAGAACCTGCCTTTGACTGAGAAATCAGCATCTTTTTGTACTCTAGGATAATTTCTCTAAGCAAATTAAGCAACATATGAATGTTGAACATTAAGTTGATGCAAATTTCAATAAGTAAGTTGGAAGCACCTCAAAAAATACAAGATTTACAATGGTAGAGAGACAAAGACCACAATATGGCCACAGAGCAGCCATTGAGGAGTCATATGTCTCCAGCATGAATTTTCATACAAAGTGAGTAATATACTTTTAGTCAGCCACAACAGCTAAAAAAACCTGAGTCATTCCTCTGCACAGGAGGAATAAATTATGTTAGGGGTCACATTGTGCTGAGGCTTCCTAATAGAGAAATGTAATTAATAGATGAGCACAAGTCCTTGTTAAGTGATGTTGTCCTGAACAGAAAAAGCAAGTCAAGAGCTCATATTGTCCTTGGACTGGCCAGGAGATCCTTATTGCTGGGCTGCAGTCTCTGTGTCAGGCAATACACACTGGTTTGGTTAAAAGGCTGGTGGAAAAGAGTAACCTCCAGCTCCTTGGGTTGAATGTGTGCCCGTTATTTCATTCTGTATTCTCAGGCATCTAAAGAAACTTCTTTTCGTACAGTTTCATAAAGTATGATTGGCCAAATTAAGTTTTTTAAAAGAAATTGAAATTTGATATTCTTTTGGAAAACCACATTAAAAGAAGCTAGAGGAAGTCCCCTGCCAGAGAAAGGCAGACTTTGTTGTACCTAACCACACTATTAAAATCACTAATTAAAGGAGAAAGCATATTTCAGAGACACTATGATCTATAGGCCCAGATTAATTAGGATAACAGTTTAATTATTCATTTGCAATACATGCCACCTTTGAAACCAAAATCATCAAAAGTGGGTTCTTGCAAGCTCAGCAACTACCCCAAACACATTTCCTTCTAACACTGGCTCCGGGGGCCTGCTCGAGGCCGCTCAGCGATATTCTGGGAGTGACCCTGGTTTGCCGGGGGCTGCAGCTTGCAGTTTCCCCAGACACAGGACATCCTCCGGCAGCTCTTTTAGTGCTGGCTCCTCTGTGATAGAGAGAGCCCCGGGCTGATGGTGCAGGCGCAGGCAGGGACAAAGACCCGAGGGAAGGGCCTTGGAGTGATTTCCAGCTCTTTTATTTCCCGGGAGAAGCAGCAGGGAAGGTAGGAGAGGGTCCGGGGTCTGGGAGAGGCGGTGCAGGGGTCCAGGAGAGCTGAAGGTTCAGCTACCAAAGGCGAGGTTTTAGGGACAGCGGGGGATTTATGGGGATACAAGCAGGGGAAAGTAACCAATGGGGGTACAACGATTAACATATAACCAATAGAGAACCAAACTGTAATGAAATTTCCAGAACATAACCTTATACAGAACATCAGGTAATGTAGTAACCAACCGAAATATGTAAACTAAGGTACAAGGGACCCTGGGGGGGGTGGGGGTGGTGAACCAAAAAGCTCACCCTGAGCACGGACTATGCCTCAGACTGTGGCAACCTCAGGCTGTGCGCACCAGTCTCGAGCCTGTGGGGCTGTGGCTTTTGCCATATATGCCACCACATCCTTCTGCTTATATTAAGGCAGCAAGTAGACTTAATGCAATTTCAATTTTCTCTGCAAGGCCTAAAGCCACCCCAGTCAGGCAGACTGATTCCCAGAAGCACACCCTGAAGAGGAGAGAGGAATTTGCAGAATACTTCTCCCCCAAATGAGAAGAGATGACTCAGACTTCTTGAAAACTCTTTTGTCTCTCCTAATCTTCATATTGACTGGGGTGAAAATAAAGAAAGTATCCACATTCAGCTTCTTCTATCAGTTACTTTTCCAATGTTTTGTTTTCCTTCTTATTTTAAAAAACCATTTTTGTACTTTCTCCAAGCACCCTCAGCAACCTCACCCAACATATTTCCAGGGCCATCAGAGCTGCTCCTTTGTCCCCTCTGATCAACTTTCACAGCACACCTAGAATAGCTTCCCTTTTTGTGCCTTGTGTCTCTTTTGGGATTAGGTTCTCTTCAGGTTGGCAAAACTCCTATCACAGAAGATATCACCACCAGAGCCATTAATCAAGCCTCTGCCACAGGTAGAAGCAGACATTAGGCTGTAACTAGAGACAGTCTAGAAAACAAGGTTATTCTATTAGCAAATTTCAGATGAAAGCAGGACATCAGTCAACTGGATAACTACAATTCTTTCTGGCTTCCAAATTACAAAGTAAAACAGCATTATTTTCAAGAGTCTGGGTCGAGCAGCACTGTGGGAAGTGCAAGATGATGGAATAGGTACCTGGAAGTGGTCATTTTCTTTATATAGTTCTCCCTGTACCACCACATACATCAATTTCTCCCTTAATTCTTACAGTTTTCTTGCTTCACTTGCTTGGCATATATAGCAGTTTCCCCAACATTTTCCAGCTATTTTGTTTTTGGCTCTGAGTCAGTAGGTGCTGGAGCTGAGGATGATGGAGGTTTCCATCACTGGAAACCTCACTGGAAACATTTTTCCCTCAGCCTAATTCCATGCTTGAGCTCAAACATGCCATGGAGCAGAGTCATTATGAAAGTCATGCCAGTGGGATCTGTTGTCATAAAATTGAAACCCCTACACAGGAACTCTTAATTAAGGAATAAACAGAGGCAGTGAGTCATTACATTTGGTGCTGTGGGAGTTCTAGGAAAGCATGTTTTCAGTAACTCACAGAAATAAGACATGACCTTTGACACGACTTTTTTTTCCTTTATTGCTAGCACTCATAGGAAGCAGGATACCATATGGCCACTGTTTTAAGATGGTCATTTAATTAAGTCCGTGCCTCTGATACCATATACTTAAAGCCTTCAGGAATGCCGTTCAACTGCAAAGTAGTCTTCAAATATCTCAGATGCTTCCAGGTTTGGCCAGTAGTGGGGTTGAGCCTGTATCCCTCACACACACACAGAAAGGCCACTGATGTGGGCTC
The DNA here is from genome assembly GCA_013398175.1 of Climacteris rufus. NCBI lineage: Eukaryota > Metazoa > Chordata > Aves > Passeriformes > Climacteridae > Climacteris > Climacteris rufus. The sequence goes on along the minus strand of VZRZ01005950.1, from coordinate 555,027 downwards.
TAGGCATACTGCCACACACAGCACAGCCTTTGCCAGTGTCCCCACAAACATCAGCAATGCACATATACAGGCACTGATGGCTCAGTCCCATCCCTCTTCTCCAGCTGCTCCGAATTGAAACCCAGTAGTGAGAACACACATGCCTTTTATCTCCAGGTTCACGAGCATGTCCACATTCCCTGAATGCTCAGATGTCAGCACAGCCCTGCTTAATGTCCACGCCCAAGCCTGCCCTGCTTTCCCCATAGGTAAGTCTCTTCCTGGCTCACCCCCCTTGCAGCACACTCATCTCATGGGCACCCCACACCCACTGACCCCTCAAATAGCAGCACAGTCTCTCAGTCTTTCTAACATCCATGCAAGACAGGACCCCGGTCCAGCCACCAACTCAGACCTCAGGTGTTGCTGGAGGCAGGTCTCCTGCAGCTAGTCCAGTTCAAAGTTTGCTGGCAAGCTTAAGCACGTATGCACACAGGGTCAAATTCTCCACAAAAATATGAACACACTGAGATTTTTCCAGTTACTGGTGTTTAGGTCTCTCATATACAGTTGCTGACAGCTAGACCTCCCCAGTCCTTCCCCAGATGCTGACACTTGGACCTCAGACCTCTCACAAACAGCATAGCAAATTTACAGAGAAATAATGGTTTGGGGAAAGGATTTAAAGCAAAGATAGGACAGGAATGCTGGGCAGACACAGGGTACAGCACATTGAACCATTTCTGTCCCTCCTTCTCATTGCCTCATGTTTGTTCCTCACCCATCTACCCTGATCCTTTCCCTGTCCCTAAACTTTGCATAATAAATTTTACATAATCCCACAAACCTCTTCTGATATCCCATAAGATGCTTTGCGCAGACCCAAAATCCCCGTCAAGTACCAAACAACACTTGCAATAAACATGTTTTTGCTCTCTGTCAGTAACAAAGCTGAGGCTGATGCCTTCAAGGCTGTGCCTGAGTAGGTGTTTACTGGTCCGTTTATCAGTGACCAAAGGCTTTTTGTATTAATTGGATTGTGTTGGCCTGAGTTCCTATTGTCTCTGTCTCAACAAAGGAGGGAATGTAATTTCTATATAAAGCTTTTGATACAGTTAGTTGAAAGTTGTTATGTACATGCCAACATATCTCAAGCTCAAATCTGAAAGACTTGAAAACACACAACCATCATCTTGAAAACAAATACCCATAGAAAAAGGTATCTTTCTGTACCTCAGTTTCCCATCTCTAAACAAAAGGCTGAGAGCCTTTCCTTTCCCATAACTTATGATGTATGTGGGACAGAAACTGCTCGTTATGTATATTCACAGTATTTCTTGTCTGATCCTCTTGGAGACCCAAGTAGTAATAAAATACTGTATTATTTTCTCTGTTTTTCAAAATCGCTTTTGTTGCATCAAAGAAATAACAAATAGACAATAAAATCATCATGCTAAGAGAAAACTGAGTTAGTGGTCTGAAATTGATATAACCAGGAATGAGCAAAGTAAGATGGAAACATCACTGCAAAGTCCTGAGCCTTTCCATCAGAATAAAGTTATTTAAAAAAAAAAAAAAAAGACAGGGATACAGAAAAGTTCTTCTGCTGTAATTGCAATCACAGTAGCAGTCAAGATTCTCATAACAATCATCTTCTCATAACAATATAATCTTCTCAAGCTTAGGAAAGTGTCTGTGCAACTTTTTGTTTGGGGAACTTTGGAGGACAGATGCCACATCATGGGCTGTTCAGTCTGGAGCCAGGGGCTCTTCTCAGTCCTTTGAGTAATAGTTGTAAAAAAGTGAGACTTTTTTTCAAATGTAGACAGACATGAATCCAAACTCTCAGCCTTTACAGCAGTATGTTATTTTTATTAAATTTTGTATTTCCTGATGCTCTTGTAGTGCATCCAGGAACACAAGCCACAAGGAATACTCAGTCCTCCAAAGATGCATATCCTATCTGAGATAAGAGGTTCACTGTTAGCATGAGTCCAGAGCTCCACACCAGCAACTCCTCTTCTTTGTTGTGCTCAGCATGAGTACAGAGACTAGAGCTATCCTGCCAGTGGGATTTCTGATGACTGGACTGAAAATATTGTATTACCCACAATGGTGTACTAAAGACAGGGGGGTTATCCAGTCAGAGGGAAAGGATACTGATGTGACCTAGGGGAGTAGGTACCACCATTTGTGCAAGTAGAACATGAGAACTGGAGCTCTGCAGAACACAATTGACATGTTTAAATTCAACCTAATTGGGAAAAGGAAAATAAAATCCTGTTCTTTTCATTAAGGGCAGGGAGACAAGGAGAAGAGGGATGTGACTACTTCTGTCTAATCTTCAGCCTTCATTATTTTCTATCACCTCTGGTATGTTACCATCTTGTTTTTTATGTGAAAAGTACACTCCAGAAGCATCACATGTTGCCACACATAATGCCACATCCCATCTTGAGCAAAACAATCTTTTGAAGTTCTTCATCTTGACTGTAAATTTGAATATAAGCTCAAAGTAATTCCCATTCTGCCAAAATTACCTCCTTGCTGTTCTTCATATTTTCAGAACTGTGCTAAGGCTTTAAAAATCATATATCCTAAACCTAACAACCACATGACATTTACTAGCATCATCCTGACCATCTGTCTCCCAGTGCTATACAAGACCAAAGATGTGTGTTGAACAGTGGAATGTACCAACATTTTCAAGGTTTCGTCATCCTCCCAGGTTGCTTATGGAAGTATCACACATGAGTTACAGAATCATTAAAACTCCACATATATCATATCTATTGATTTCTCTGTAGGCCATTAAAAAAAAAAAAACAAAAAAACAAAAAGCAGTCTGAGTAATTTTCAAAATCCTTTTTTGTTTACTTTTTTTCTTACCCATATATATCAACAATAAGATGTTTACTTGCTTTTTCTCCAGCTCCAAGGTATGGGTTAGAAGAGCAGAGATCCCTGGGTTCTCCTTAGTCTGTTTTTAGAAAAATGTTTTTCTTCTGCAAGTCCTCTGAGACATTGTCCAATTCCTTTGACTTCTTAAATATAACTACTGGTTTATTTGAAAACTTACCCTCAGTTTTTTGGGGCTGGCCTCAGTTAAGATCCTGTGGCTTTAGAAAGAGAAGCCTCTTTCTCGTCTTTTTCCCTGCAGTCCTCATCCCTCATTAGAACATGAAAATACCTTAACAAGCATTTAACATTCAATTTGTCAAACATATTAAACTTTCCCACCTTTAATAAGACACAGTTTGGCTAATATCTTAGAGCAGGAAAATTCAATAGTGTTTTCATGGTTCTGCAAGACTCACAGTGGAAAGGTGAGTTCTATTCTATCCTATAACTCCTATGCAGGAGTAAAAAATAATGACAATAATTTTCTACATAAAAATACAGGCTACAATCCAGCCTTCCTGGATTCAAGTTTCTACAATGCAGGTGTCTACATGTGAGGCAGGTGCCTGAGCTGCCATTATAGCCCACAGAGAGCCAGGCAGGACAGGACACAGCTTGGAGTCCACTAACTCATCCCAAGAACACCACCCACACTGAGTAGACTGAATCACTGTCTCAACTCCACTCACCATGCTGACTGTAACAGGAGTTTAGACATCTTCTCTAAGCTGGTGTTAAATCACCGCCCTAAATTTAAGGTGAGATGTATTCTGCTCCTTGCATATCACCACTGAGTAGTGAAAAGCCCACACTTGCTGAAACATTTCTTAGTGAAACTGCAGAATTAATTTCCAAGCAAACTCTGATGCACTACGGAAGAATTGAAGGCTGAGGATTACCTGCCAGCAGGGGCAACACTGCCTTTCGTGGCTCCTCCGAGGACAAAAGGTAAACTGTTCAATGTAAACACTGATTCTAGAGGGATATAAGGGGTCTTGCTTGAAATACATCTACTGTTCCATAGTCCCATATCAGGTTCTCTTCCAAAAGATACTGAGGGACATTTGAAAAATATTCCTTTCCACATATGGACAAAGTTTCAAGCAGTTCTGTGATTTAGTTGGGAACAAACATAGGCAACCACTGAGGTGCTCAGGACTTCACTACCTCTTGCTGATGCCTGCCTTGGAAAGAAAACATAAACTGTGTCAGCACCAAAGCACTGTCTCTTCTCAGAGGGCTCATCCCAGCAGAAGGAAGAGATGCTTGGAGATGCAGACAAAGAACCACAGCTCATTATTTTTCATTCCCAAGGTCCAATTTTCTGTGATACTACAAAACTTGCCAAAGGTGACAAGAAAGTGCTGCAGGACTCCTGCCTGCCAATGCCAGTTATTAAACATAAATGGAAAGTCACAGGTGAGATTTACCTTTATTTTCCCAGTACTGGTTGAGTACTGTGGAAAGAAGGAGACAATTTTCATAAAACCACAGAGTAATTGGAATATATCCTTTTGGAAACAGCTGTAGATTACCTGGTTATAGGAAGAAAGCACACAGATGGCTTTCAGAACCTGAACATTTGCTTCTTGCAGCAATGTGTTCTACCTACTTTAGGGAATTTGGGACTAAAAAAGGAGCCTCATGGCCACTGGAGGGTGTAAAATTACCCACCATAAAATGCAGGTTTTGTGCACTTCAAAACAACCTTTCTGCTGCACAAATTCCCAAGAGGATAGTGAAAATTATACTCTCTTTCTTGGCAGTAAAGCTCTATCTGAAAGAAATTTTTCATAGATGAATTTTATTTAGACTGCATAATGACAGAAAACTCAAAGTAGAAATACCGAAAGCTTTACTTAGATGGAAAGGTAACTTTTTAAGGAAGTGTGAAGATTCTCATGAAGAGAACTTAAAAAAACATTGTCTTTGAAAGTTTGCTTGCTTTTTTTTTCCCGTCCAAAAAAGTCTTTGAGAACACAAACAAAGCTATGGGATATAGGTGTAGGCAATTTTACACATGCTATATTTGAATGTGTTGCCTTACTTTTTGCTGTTAAAAATAACTAGTTTCATACTAGCTAGTTCTCAAGGTTATTGTTCTGTAAACATAGCCATGTTATTGTAAGAACTATCTTATCAATGCATTCCTTTCCCATGGACACAGATCTTTGATGGACATTTTCTTTGACTACTGTAGTTGAAGGAGGAAGAACTGATTTCCTCCAATGACTAGTAATTTCTAAAAGGGTATTTAAGAATAAAGAAGGTGGGTCTTGCCCCCCTTCCTTTCTTTCCTCTGAACCTGAACACAGCTGTCTCTAGCTCTTCTTTCTGCGCCTCCAGCTTTCCAGCAGTGTTATGAATGTATCTGTAAATATTTATTAATGGTATTTTCACATCTGTCCCAAATATTCTACAGCATCCAGATAGTTTCTTGCTGATTTTTTACAAGCTGACATGCTTGTAAGTTGTTGAATATTTCGTTCCACCTCTTCTTTCCTTATTCCTGACAACTATTTTCCCCTTTGAAAGCTTAACTTTGTTTAGACTCTGGTCAAAATTATTCTTTTTTATAAAGTTAGAAGCCGAAATTACGTCATATCTCTTTTGCACCATCAGCTAGTTGGCATTCTTCCTAACTCAGCCGTGCTTTCATTGCCTTCCTCTTAGCATAGGTATTAAAGCTTCTCTCCTTGTCTTTTATGATCTTAAAAGTCACTAGATCCACTTCACCTTTAAGCCCTTCTGGTTTTATCCCTACACATTCCTATTATATCCTTACATAGCTCTCTAATACTTTTCTTTTTCCTAATTTTGAGTGGATTATCATCCTTCCCATCAAACATTGCCCTGTGCTGACCACATATGCCCAGCAGGGACTGCACAGTGTTAAGTGGGAGCCCAACCAGCTCTCATCTTCCTGTAGGTTATTCCTCATTAGCAAAATGGGAAAGAAAAGTATGAATTTTCCTCTGCTATTGGTGGGGGGGATTTTCAACTCATGACATGAATGGCCTAATTATGTGACTGGGCAACAGCCAGCACAACAGCTGATTTGGTCTGCAGCATGCTGATAAGCAATACAATATTCTTAAATTCTAAATCATAAAGTATTTGTGGTATTTGAGGAAGAGTTTCAAAACTTCAAACTTCAAGACTCACTTGTTCAAGTCCAAAAGATTCTTTCTCACCTCCAAACTCTACCTACACACCTTTGTATTCTTTGTATATTTGTTTTAAATAATAATCCATCAGGAAGACATCCTTCATAAGGAACAACTCCTTCTCCATAAGTTCTTGTTGCATTACCATTCACGGCTCCTAGAGTGAAATACAGTCAACCTCTGGTTAATACAGGCAATAAGCTGGGATTAGGCCTTCAATACAGGGAGACCAGGGATCTGTGCCCAGCACAGCAATACAAAGGGTTTTGCCCAGAATTGTGACTGCTCACTACATTTAACACAAAAGAGAACTCTCCAGCTTCAAATGGCGATTATGAATCAGTGGGACAGGCAGACTTTCATATCTCCAAACAAAATAAAACTCTGAATTAATTCATTTCTTTAATCAAAGAATTGAAAGGAATCTAAATTTTCCGCTAGACATGCTGTCAAACTGACAAAGTGACTCAGCGAGCAGAATAATTGGTCTGTAATGTGATTATATTTGGGGAGTCAGGTTGGGGTTTAGACATGCTGTTAAAGACTAAATTGAAATAACAGATTTAACACAAAGTTGTCAGGCCTGCAGTTTTAAAAGGTCCTGCTGTCAGTCATTAAACAAGTGGGAACTCGGAGCAAAAAATAATTGACTGCTGTGTCACTTTACTGGGGCTTCATTAGGAAATGTCTTTAAAAAGCTGATCCAGATGTGAAACATGGTTCCTGAGAAGGTGAGAGTGATAGTTTTCAGATTATTCCCCAAAATCTGTCCTCTTACACAACAGACTCCCTTCAGAAGAGGGAGACAATCAATAACCATGAAGCCTATCTCCAACAAACAGACGCTCTCCCCAAGATCCCGCATATTAGGAAAAGGAACAGCACAGGTCTCCAAGAACTCCCCATGATCAGGCAGTGCCAGTCTACCTAACTAAGAGTCAGTCACATACAGAGAACCTAAGCTTGATACCACACAGGAGAAGCACTCTTGTTGGTACCTTCAAAGGCATACTGCAGACAACATCTTACAGGGGGGAAAAAAAAAAAACAAAACCAAAAACATTCAATAAAAACTGCATAGTCAGAAATCTTCTATGAGGGTAAAACACATCAACCAGAAGTTGCACAAAGATGTCTGCATAACACAAGTAATGCATGTAGGGTAGTTTAAGAAAATGAAACATCACAATTTTATTGTCTTAAATAATGCAGATATGTGAAACACTACAGGACTGGCAGCACCAGAACTGAAGAATCACATGATGATAAAAACCAGAGCAGAGCAGAAGGGCTGAATCACCTCTCTTGCCCTGCTGGCCATGGTGCTTTTGATCCCAGGATACAACTGGTTTTCCGGGATATGAGTGCACAATGACAGGTCATGTCAAGTTTTCCGTACACCAGCAGCACCACCTCCTTCTTGGCAGGGTTGCTCTCCTTGACTTCTCCCAATCTGTACTCATATTTGGGATTGTCCTGACCCAGGTGCAGCACTTTGTACTTAGACTTGTTGAACCTCCTGAGGTTCCCATGGGCCCATTTCTCAAGCTTGTCCAGCCTTCCTGGATGGCATCCCATCCTTTTCTTGTGTCAACTGCACCACCCAGCTCACAACCACTTCTAAGTCCTCACAACCCTCTTGCATGTCCTCACTTCCCAACATTAAAAGACAATCCATGTTTTCTAGCACTGCTGTTTTGTTAGGCAGGGACTCACTGACCTTTTTAAAATTTAATTATTTAATATGCCAGAATCATATTACTATTCTCATCTACCTGTATTTCTGTTTGATTTGTATAAAAAATATACGAAGGAAGACAACCACACCATTTAACTGCAAGACTCTACTTGTTTTACATTAGTGGAAAGGAAGACAACAAAATCATCACAGACAGCAGTTCCCATCAAGATTTGATTTGGAAACTTTCCACAGAAGCTAAAAATAAAAGACTGTGCAGTAATAAATCATTTAAAACAGTGTTCATGGGCAAAGAGCACTTCAAGGATGTTCCACTGAAGCAGATGAGATCGCAGGGATGCACAAGGAGCTGAGCTGAGATCTGTGAGGACTTTCTAGGTGCTCTCAGTAACCCAAATCCCAAGTGCAGGGTTGGGGGCAGGGGATGTGCAGAGGCGTGGGGGCAAATTCCCTTGGTCCAAAGGGACAGCAGATTCACAGCTGTCAGAGGGAGCTCTGTTTGTCAAAACCTTCAGACACACAAAGTTCATGTTGGCAAAGAGCTGTGAAGATCAAGGGCCTGAGGATTAAGATTTCCTTGGAGGATGCTATTCTTTTTTACTTTCAGTGTAAAAGAAAATTTTTAAAAGGTTTTGTATTTGGTAGGAAGTATAAAATGCTATTTATCCACAGTATTCCAAACAGCTATATACAGAGAACTACTCACACAGATGTGAGATGAATTCCATATCATCTGTTTCTGTTCTATTACTGGCCAAAATATTTTTGCTCTAAAGAGAAAATAATCCAAAAGCTTTCCACAGAAGACTACACTTAATAAAAGTGGGGAGCTGGTGAACAGAAATCTCTCAAGAAGCATGTGCTGTTTGTAAAAAACAGTAATAGCCAAATTCTCTGTCCACATTGCCTTCTAAAGCCTACCAAGTTGTTTAGGGCTTTTAAAATCCTGAATCTATGTTTTTGTTACTCCCCAGAGTTTTCAGGAATGGCCAGTAGTATAAACTTTAAAATTCCATCAACATGACTATAAATCACTGCAAGAAAACTCATGGCACATAACTTCAGCCAAGTCTCTAAAAAATCCTGCTGGGTGGTGGCCCTGTCACTACCTGCAATAGCAAAGGGCAAAGCACATAGGGTGCTGTGAATTAGATCTGTGACCAAAACCATGCTGGTAGCAAATTAAAGTTTCACATATTGCTGAGCAGTGTTTTCACAACACCAAGGCCTTTCCCTTTTCTCCCTCTACCCCCTCAGTGCTGGGAGTGTGCAAGAGGTTGGTAAGGGCCACAGCTGGGCAGCTGGGCAGATGACCTGAACAGGAATGGTATCACAGCAATGTCTGATTTTCAGCCCACTTTTTTCCTATGGAAAAATAGAATATAATCCTGGAGTTCATTTCCATCTCACCTCTCACAGATGATATTAGTTTCTGACTCTGCTAAAGCGGCCCTTCCTATTGCATTTCCTATTTGAAATGCCCACAGCATCCACATCCATAGCAAGCATGGGATCATAAGTTGCAGCAAGTCCATCACCAGCAATAAAAGTGATAGCAGGGAAACGGGTGCACACAAATATTGCAGGGTGCACGCGGATGTGGTATCAATTTCTAGTTGCTGCAATACAGCATTGCTGCTTTATTTTGCAGATGACTCAGGAAGGTGTAAAAAAATAATTTAAAAGCAGAAGTAGAATTCAAAATTATCTCGTCAAAATGAAAATAAAAAAGGTCTATAAAAAGGAAACAAAGTCAACAACAATAAGAGCAAGAATCCAGACTTGAGTATATTTTGCTGTAATAGCAAACTGTTGACTTGAGAGCAGGAGAGGATCTGAAGATTGCACTGAATCATGGACTTCACTAGATTAATAGTAAGCTGGAACAGGCAAACTGCAATGGGTGTGTCTGTGAATAGAAGGATATTCCACCAAGAATGGCAGTAACCCCCTCATATCAGACACAGTGATAGCACCTCACTGAGATATCATATCCACTCTTGAGACTTCCATCACATCCCATCTTAATGAACCAGAAAGGCTCTAGAGCACAAAAGAATTAGAAGAATAGGAAAAAAAAAAAAACCAGCCTACAAGAAAACATTGAAAGAAAATGCACAGTTTAACCTGAAGACAAGAATTTGGAGACAACTTAACTGCAGTCCTGAGATATGCAAAAGCAGCCTCCAAAAAATAATGTTTCACACATTCGTAACAGACAAGACAGTAAATATTGAACTTGAATCACAGAGAATTCAGATGAAAGAAGACAAATGTTTCATTTTGATGAATTAATGTTTCATTACGAAAAACACATCTAGGAATGCCAATGCCACAACTGTACCTGAATTTCTCTTTGGATCAACTAGATAAAATTATCTCCTGTCTTCATCCTCTATGGATGCCACAAGCCACTCACAAAAGGCTTAAGGTTTACTTAATGCATTTTATAAATCCAGTGTAAGCAGATTAAGTACATGAACAAGTACAGTTGTAATTACTTTCAGTCACTTAAAACTACCTTTTCCTCATGATAAGGCACATACTCTGACACATTTAATGGTGTAAAGCCCAGTGCACCTCTAGTGAAATCACATTAAGTCTCAGCACTTGTTCCCTAAATGTAATCAGTACATATCCTAACACACACAGTCACACAGAGACCTGGAGTGCTGGTATATGACAAACAGTAGCCATGCCAGGCTTTGTACCTTTTTGACTACATAACATTAGCAAAGCCTCACTGTCAGCCATGGGAAAGGGTGATTCAAGCAAAGAACTGTACTGTACTGTAGTACAGACTGGTCAGTCTTAGTGGGTGAGAGGCTGAACCAGACATTCCTAGCAAGTACTTGCAAGTCTATTGCTAAGATGATTTACCTAATGAAAGAGCAGCTTAGATAAGATAGTGAAAATCTAAGTCCTGCAATATCAGCCAGGAAAGAGAGGGACTGAAAGATCATACAGTCACCATTTCTGATTCAATTTGCCCATGTTAACTCTAAACAAAAAGCCTACATTACCCAGTTCCAAATGTATGACTGTTGGTCAATGTCTTCCACCTCACTGGCAAGTTCTCAGACCTCCTGAACTGTGGTAAAACTTTCAGAGTTGTTCTACACTAAAAGGGAGAATATTGGAAGAGTTGGAAAAGCTGTAATGCTTTCAAAAAACTACACAGCACATACCTGGAACAGGCTATAAAAATCCATCTAGAAACATGGCTTGGCTTTCCAAATGAAGCCCTGTAACCTGTGACAACAGCAATGGGGAAGCTGAACAGTGGCAACTGTGTGTTTATGCCCCATTAAATACTTACTAGCTGTTAGCTGTTCTTTTCTTGTCTTACAAGTGCTGTTCCAAGACATTTTCACATAAAATATCAGAACTAAATAAGATCTCAACGTCACAGCAGAAAGAGCTGCGAGAGACTGGAAAAGTCATCTTGTTCAGTCTCAAAACCAAACTGAATCTATCTCTCCTTCCAGATTGGTGGGTGACCAATAGCTGTTCATCAGTGGCCAGAAATCACTAAACAGAAAATCTTGAATAAAAATATTACCTGAAAGACAGTGGTCCATGACAAATGCCTTCAACTTTATTTTAAAATGTTAATTATGCTTGTGGGTTTTTACTAAATTTGTTTTTACTGCATGTATGCTCTAGACTACTTGCTTTACAAAAGCTGAAAACTTAAAAATAATGAATTGATGCATTTTCAGTTCTAATATAGAAATTAAAGTCAGCTCATCAGAGCAATTTCAGGCTGCCAGCTGCCCTCAGACCACATGTACAAAGGCACTTGCAATGTGAGCACGGCAGATTGAACTGTTTACAACTACCCACACATCAAGAGCTCAGACTCAGCTTTCTCTAACATAGCCATGTGAGATGTGTCTCTGTGTACAGTGCTGAGGTCACACCTAGGAGCCAAGACACCAGAGAGGGTAAAAATGCTTGTAGATAAAATGGTTTGTACTAGTATCTAGTCTCAGTTTACTCAGGATATTAAAGCTCTTGTTTACAAAACAGCTACACTTAGAGTATAGCAGACTGTGTTTCCATGACTTTTCATCCATAGTCCAGTTGGAATTAGAAAAACATACTTTAATGATAAAATGGCAAATGCAGAAAACAGGAAATGCTGGAGAAATTTCAACCAAAGAAAGAACTCTCAAGGGACCCATCAAAATTTCTTTTTTCATGAGATTTCAAGAGATCAGTGCCATGAGAATTACTATTAATTTTAACATGTTGTTTTCCTTTCAGAACTTGTATGAAATTTAAAACAAGTTGGTTGAACTCAATACATAAAAACCCACTAAATGACATTTGATTATGACTCTGAGAATAACTCTTTGTTTGGACTCATGAACCAACTGAAAAAAAAAAAAAATCAGCCCAAATAGACCCAAGACTGAATATTGCTATACTGTTTTTCTAGAAAAGCAACAAAGATCCAAATTGTTGTCTTTCAGGTCTTTTAACAAGTACCAACAATCCACCACTGTTACACCAAGACTGCACTAAATGCAGCATCTCCCCGCCTTACTCCAAAAGAAAACACAAAAGGGTAAGGGAAAATCAAGTGGGATGTGGGCATAAATGAGAACCACCTATTTGGAAAAACAGCAATAACTAGTAGAAAGTCTTTCTTTTCACTTTAGTTCTATGAGTTCACCCCAGCTTACATCAGTCTCATTTTTCATTACTTCAGTTTACATCAACAGATGACTTCAGGCAATCACCTTGACATCAACAAACCATTGGCTATGGATAATAATAATGATACCATGGCAGTTTTTGCACTTCATTTTGTAGCTAATGGTGTGGCACAAATTGGAACAAAAATAATAACCTCCAAATGTGGAGACTCATGCTTCAGGCAGCTTTTCTATAGCAACCATATGAGCTGGGGACTACACAGGTTGAACGGAATAGCCTGAGAAAAAGCCAAGAGAATTAACATCTCACTGGAGCCTGTTTAGCTCTTTTATCCTAAGGCAGACCAGGCAGTAACTCTTCAAGGTATTAAGGCTTGAGGGAGATGAGACTGCTGAGAGACCTGGAATGAAGGTCAGAGGACACAAGTCCTTCAGCATAGCAAGGAAATACAAAGGAGTGGAGGCCTCATAGTTGGAAAAAGTTGACTTGATACCAGGGAAAAACTGCATTTTATGTGCAGAAGAGTAGCAGGACGTATTACACGATCTTAACCCAGGGCAGGACATGGATATAATCTAACAGCTGTTAAATCACACACATAGATTCACTTGAAGAGAGAAGATCCTTTTCCTGGCTGGTTACACAAAAGAGTACATAGAAGCACATTTATAAAAATGTAAGAAATCAAACTGCCAATACCTGTTCTCCCTAAAGACACCTGAATTTACATTTTCCACGTCTTAGGGCCAAATAACTTAGTTATTGGGTGTTCTTACAGAGGAAAGAGATATATTTAAAATATTTTAATATCTGTAAGACTAAGGACTGAAGTCTAAGCATACCATGCCTTCTACAAGTGCCCTAACAAGCTGTGTTGACTGTTATGGCCTCATGAATATTTAGAGATACTTATGAAGAGGAACAGCTTAACCTGACGATATGCATGTCTGGTCTGTGACCAGTTACAACAAGAAACCATTCTCAGTGTATGTGGTAAACACAGTCTCCTATTCTGAAAACTTCTAACAGGGTAAGAAACATTTTCCTGTATCACTAGCTCGAGTTACCCTTATTTCATATTTCAGAGTCCTTTCCAATGAATACCAGTAGTTTTGCTGAAACCAGAATAATAAAATATGCATAGACCATGAGTCAGAGTCAGACTTTTCTACATACAAGGTGGATATCCTTTCTGAAACACAGGACTTCCCTTGAGGAACACAAATTCTGAGAGCAGATAGGGCAGTTAGAAGAATTGCATTTCCAGCACAGAACTGGATAAAGACTTTTCCATGGCCTTAAACAACAGCCAGGTGATTGCTTCCAGATACCATCCCAGGGGGCAGATGAGACCAGGGGCTACATAAGCTTTCAGACAAAACAACTTTTAGTCATGCTTTACACCACCAAAGACTGCACTTTGCCTAATTTGGTTCAGCATTACCACTCTAAGCAACTACTAGCAGCTACTATTTCACCTCTTATTTGCTATGCAATCTTCCCAGTAGCCTAAGGAAGATCAAAACTCACTGAAGAACAGCAGAACTGTCCTTTATCCATGGCTTGTTGGTGAACACAGTATGAATCAGACATTAAATCACTAAAACTATCATGAAAGCTTATTTTTAAGTTATTTCTCTTGTTGTGACACCAATTTACAAAGATCCTACAGAAAATAATTCACAACACAGCAGATTTCTATCTCTACCAGACTTATTTGCCAAAATGCTGCAGGGAACAGGGAAAGAACCAGCTCTCCAGCCAAGCTTCAAAAGACCACCAAGGGACTGGAAATGAACACTTATTCAACCCTGTAATATTTAGTGATCCATTTCTTGATCTGAGCAGTTACATTAGTTAACAGAGATGTACAGAGCAATAGTTCAGGAGGAAAAGAACAGGAAGCACGAGACACCTACACAATGCCTTAACCTCTCCCCTTCCACCTTGCCACCATTTGCAGCCTTTTCCTGTAGCACTGCAGTCCTCTGTTCACAAGCCTGCACCCTTTCCCTGTGCACTGGGAGGATGCTGTGGCAAAGTTTCTATCCATGCCCTTCTGTTCTTGTCTCCTGTTTTTGTTCCCCCAACTCTGTACCTGCAAAGCCCAAGCCTACTATGTCAGGGTTTCCACAGGAAGTGGGGGACACTGATGGAAGAATTATCCTTTTCCCCCATCTCACACTCCCTACCCTCATTTCATAACTTTTACACAAAAGAAAAAACAAAATCCAGCGAATAAAACAGTGGAAAGTGGTCCTTTAAATAACAGGCAGGCATTTCCTGGTGATATGGATGCTTAGCAATCAATTAACATGCAACTCTTGCCTCTGGCCAGAGTGTGCTTCAACCAGTGCTGACAGCATCAGAGCGGGAAAAACAAGCAAGCATTTTGAGCTGGTCCTGATGAAAACTATCATGGCAAACCACCTGTGGCACTAGAGAGGATGCCCAGGGGAGAGAAGTCACCTGGGGAGAATTCCTGTGATGATTTTCCTCTTTGTTGGACATCAGAGAGTGTTTTCTCTTGAGATTCTTCTTTTACTGTTATCAAAAGTAACTATTACTATTAAAGCTTTCATTTGCCACCAGCTATGGACTGTCTCATCATCCTTTGTGCTTGAAAAACACTACTTCATATTGAAAGTACAAAAAATTGCATTGCTTCTTGTTCAGGGAGGCTACAACAGGTTTATGAATTACATCCTTCGTGAATGTTTGTGTTTCTGCAATGATCTTAACAACCACAAGGACACAAAATCAGAAAACTATTTTCTGTACAGTTTCCTTCTGCGACAATGTATTTGTATTAACCAAAATGTTCTTAAAATGTACACCATTTTCTACAAAACATCACCATGATAATTAAACACTGGCTAAAGACAATATAATAAAAAAACCAGTTGTCTCAAAGATTATAAAAACTCCAACAGCCAAACTTGCATTTTTAAGAACTAAAATGGCCACATGGATATTATCCTTTTGGCTAAGCTGAAAAAGGAAAAACTAAACTCACTGTACACACCTGGTTTGTCAGGCTTGCAGGTACCTGTGATTCACAGTGTCCAAAACAGAAACAGACAATCAGCAATTTAAAAATATCCTATATTTTAAAATATATTAGCAACACATAACACATTGGTGTTATTCTTAACATCTGAAGTATCCTTTAGTGTAATTTATGGCTTATACAGTCCTTGGCTCCGGAGTTGTTCTCATTCTTTCTTTTTAGTAAAGTCATATGGTTTCCACCACTGTGCAAACTGCAACACCTTCTTCCGCTGCTCCTCGAAGTTCTGTCTGATTCCTTTTCTCCAGAGCCGTGGTTCCAAGTCCAGCATGCCACCAATAATTTCCTTTGCAAGCAAAGTAAGATAAATAATGGTAAATGCAAAATCACCGTATTCTTAACACTATCTTATCACAGAATAAAGAAATATGTATTTTCAAATTATGATATCATCATTTTCCTCAAGTGCTAATTAAAACTTGAAATTCTGAAAAACATATGAATTTAAATAATAAAACTGTAGTTGTTAGAAGGTTGCCTCAGCATAATTCTTTCAGGCATAGCACACTGATGTATTGCTTAAATATCCTAACATTGCAAGATTGTTCATTTATTAGTGCATTTGTGACTAAGGTCACATTACTATTTCTGCTGTTATATTTCTTCCCAATCACTCGTCATGTTTTTGCAACACTGACTCAAAAAATGTTTGCTGTGACATACAAAGAAAGGAAGCATTTATTACAGCTCTTCCTGTATATACCATGCATTGTATACCATGAGGAGTAATTCAACCACACCAGGATTTTACCACCAGTTGTCTGTGAGTCTGTATGTGTATGTATACCAATTTATACAAGCAGGTGTCAGTGCACCTATTTGTCAATACTATGGCCATGAAAATTCTTAAATAGATGAAAGTATCTTCCATCTATAAGAGTATATACTTATAATGTCAAATACCTACAGTTCCTACCAATTCAAAAGAAGCACAAATTTAGAATGGCAATCTGAGTATCAGCTAGTGAAAAAATCAACTACTCCTTTATTCAACAAGCCAAGTTACAATAACTCATCAAGAAAAGACAGATAATAAACTGAGATAGGGTACATCAAAGTAACTATTGTGGCAGCATATGTTTTAATTACTTAATTTTTCCAAAACAGAGTATAATTGGTAAAATTAATCTTTTACATAACTATACCTTTCCAAAGTAATGAGGAAAATTGTGTTGATCTTCAATCACATGAGCAAATCCTCCCTGAAGGCCAAAGTCCACAGAAAAGTATGGCAATCCTTTAGGAACCTACGCATGCAAAACCACATTTTCAGATGTTTAACAAACTGTTGGCATTTAATCAACCACAACTGAATGAATTCCAACATGGTTTTGCAGTTGATAGGATCACATTTTATTTTAAACCACCTCTCAAACCAACTACATGTAGCATAAAATTGCAACAGAGAAACACTAAAGCAAACAGATAAGGGGAAAGAACGACACAACTAGATAAAAAGACATGGAAGAGATGATGACTGTGTGGCAGAACCTCCAGAGGCCACAGCTGCAGCACCAGGTAAGAGATGGGGACACCAAGCAGCAATATGTACACTGAGCAAATGCCTCTCTGACCCCACATCTCTGAATCACATGGATTTAGCAGAAATTTTAAGACAACTACTAGCAAGTTGCATTTATTAAAGATAAGATGTTGACTGGTAACAGGAAATATTTGTCCAGTGAAAACACTGACATTTGGGGGAAAAGGGAAACACTTCCATGTTAGCATACATTACCAGAAACC
This sequence comes from Climacteris rufus, assembly GCA_013398175.1. Lineage (NCBI taxonomy): Eukaryota > Metazoa > Chordata > Aves > Passeriformes > Climacteridae > Climacteris > Climacteris rufus. Next base: position 537,800 of record VZRZ01005950.1, on the reverse strand, counting down.
CCCACTACCTGAATGGAAGTTACCCTTAACTTTCCAGATCAGGTAACCTAATAATTCTGTCAGCCTGCAGGGAAGATGTTGGCTATCCTGTCACATCAAAGCCCCTTCAGTCTGACAGAGAAAAGTGGATCCATTTATTGCTACAGTACTTCTGTTTCACTGCAACAAGTTATTTTTCACCCTTTTAATTGCTGAGGATGTTTCTGTACTGATAAGATTTACAAAGCCTCCAATTCATACGCATTTCCTCTGCTACAGTCCAAATAACTATACAATTTGCAGGAGGCATGTTCTATATATTGCTTGAAATACTGACTCTAAAAATAATTAAGATTTAATACAGAGGAGCAATGTAGCATAGCAAGAAACACAAAACATTTTAAATGGACTTTAAAAAAAATCATTAAAAAAGGAAAAATGGGTTGGCAGGTGACACCTTAAAGAAAAAGTCAGCTTTGTCTTATTTGTGTCTTAGCAATGGCACTGGGTCTGAGTGGGTTGGAGTCAATTTTTATCACAGCAGCCCATATAGTGCTGAGCTTTGGACTGGTGCCTAAACCAGTGCTGGTAACATGCCATTGTTTTGGCTATTGATGAACAGCATTTGCTGCTGGTTCATCTCTCCTGTCTGTGTCCCCTCCCAGCTCACTGCCCACCCTCATCTCCCTTGCTGAGAGGAGCAGAAGGAGAAGCAGAGCAGCCTCAATGCTGTTCAAAGGCTGGATGCTTCAGCTCTACCTCTGGACACCACAATCACACTCTCTGCACACAGTCCACCCACTAGGTGATGTCTCAGCCATGTCTGATCTTCCTTCCAGGTACCACCATCTCCCAGCACAAGTGTCCAGTTTCACAAACCTCGGCTCCGTCTCTAAACTATATTCACTGAACTTCCTGAAGCTACAGACATTTGTTTTACCCTAAAATAATGTTAAAATCACACAGCTGTGTAACAATTTACATTCAGATACATTGTATTAATTTAAAGAACTGGCCTTCCTTCAAATGAGTAATGTAACAGTCACAAAAATGTATGGCTAGGAAGATTCTTAAAGAAAGTGCATGTCCTAAATGCCTTACCATGTGACAACAAAATGATATTTCACTTATTTGTGATAGATGTTGGCTTTCCCTGTTCTGATAAAACAATGAGCAGAAGATATCCCAAACAATCTTATTTTGTTTTATATCCACTTTAAGTTTAAAGTCTTCCCTAAACCCTTGCTGCAAATTAATTGAATACCTTACTCTTCTGCACTTAATCTCCTTTGTTGTGTCAGGCTTCATGTCTCATCATTAAAACTTATCTCCTCTTTCTCATAAACTAGGATTTTTTTTTAGTACAAAGGTGCTATGTTTACTAAAGACACTTTCAGAAATTAAGTATTATTACACTGCAGTAGTAAACTACTTGTGGTAAAGTCTATATAACACACACCTTCCACCTCAATATTAAAAAGATGGAACAATCTTTGAACCTAACAGTTCCAGCATTATTCCTTTAAGATTTGTTTATATAAAGATGTTTCATCTCAGTATCCAGGAGACAGAAAGGATACTGTTCTCTTGTTTTATAAAAAAAGATTCATAATGCTATTTATATTTTCACTTCATAAACTTAGCAACACAAACAGCTGTTGTAGGTTAATGAAAAAGACACATCATATTTGTTCCAGGAAAGTAATTTGCAAATCTTTGATCTACCTTAATTCTGAAAGTTAATCAAGAAAATTATACCAGTATATGTCCTCAAAGTGTCATCTTTGTTCTCAACCAATGCTGGCAGCTTAGTCCACCAATTGTTGGAATAAATGGGAATCTTTTCCCTAATGTCAGTTAGGAGTTCAGACTGTTAATTCTCACTATATCTATGCCATCTTCTGATGCCCTAATCTAATTGTGTTCCCTTTCTTCTCTCTTTGAAACAGTTAATAATGAAAAAAGGTTAGAAGAATTTGATGATAAATTCAGGATTTAGTACACTTCATTACTTACAGATTTCCGGATATCTTTTGAAGAAAGATCAATTAACTTCTTGTTCATGGACCATTCTTCGTCAGACTCCATTATAGCTTTCTGTAAAATCATTTTATCTAAATGTGAAAATAGTCCTTCATACAGCAAATAAAGAATTAACTGTAATGAACTACATTGTACTGCAAGTAACAATTAGTTCTTAGCAAAGTAAGTTTATTTTTGGTAATCTTGCTCATTTCCCCAACTCACTTTATAAAGACATCATACAGTATCTCCAGATTCATCCAATTCTATTCCTCTGTTTCTTTTTTTAAAATTTAACTTTTGCTTGACACAAGTTTCAAATAAAAGGTCAAATTCTCTTTTTACTCACCCCATACAAAACCTCTTACAAATCCATTACACTCTACTAGCCTTCTTTCTTTTTTTAAACACTAAGAATCCAGCTTAGAAGGATGATTGCCCTTAAAAACCTTTAAAACTGACTCTGTGTCGTCCATAGTATGGAACAGGGTATAGTGTAGTGTAGGTACCTTTTAAAATTTGTTTGCTGTGTATTTTAGTGGTACATACTTCTGAAATAAATGACATGCATAAAATTTTGTTCTTCCTCCTTCCTTGAGTATTCAAAGCAAACACAAGTTGTACCAGCACCTGAAGCAGAGCAGTCACATCTAACAGGTGGAGAGTTTCAAGTGTGGTAAAAGTCACTGGATTGTTGTTCACCATACTGCTGCTCCACTTCATCAAAACCAAATCACATTATTTCCATAAAGTATAAATAGTATTTCAAAGAACAAATAAAATAATTTACTCATAAAAGGCAAATAATTAGTCAGTTGCTGAAAGCTAAAAGGACTCAGTTCCAGGCAAAAGCCTCAATGAACCTTTTCTTAGAGGGTCAGGGGAAAGTCATCAGAAAATCTATAGAAGAAATATCTACCATGCTGTCTAATGTTCATCAGAGAACTAAAATACATGTAAAATTTGGGCTTACTGAAATAAAATGGGGATGAAACAGTTTCTACATTGGTATATCTTGAAACAGTTAACATGAATTTCTCATTTAATGCTTGTCAAGGCACAAGTATTGTGTTTTAACTTTATACTACAGGACTTAAATGAGAAGTATTGCAATCCTTACAGCACTTCAAGAGACTACAATTCTTACACCTTCTTCCAGTATTTGTCAGTGCAGTCAGACTTGGGACAAATGCTCAGTGACATACAGCTCTTCTACTGACTACCTGAAAAACTGAATTACCTCACAGGGTTTATTTTAAGATCAAGGAATATTAGCAAAGAATGGATCCAGAAGGATCAAAGAATACATCTTTCCAAAAATAGTACCTGAATATCAAAAATGTTTTCCAGAAATGGATGAATTATGATATATACATTCAAATTACTTCAGAAAAAACATTTTTGTGTACCTTAAAGTAGATTGGAGCCATATCTCCTACTTCTTTTGGAAGAGGAATGCATTCATATACCATATGATACCGCTTCTTCATACTCATGTTTGTTTCTAGGAACACACAGTCCAAGTCTTTAGATTCAAACATTTTCACCAATGCATTTCGAAATACCTGTTTAAAGAAAAAAATGTCTTATTCAAACTTTTTCAAAGCTTTCAGATACTATATATTATTTCATTAGCATATTATATTTGTAATAAACTAACAGAGAAATGGAAAACAGTAGCAGTCATACTAGGAAAATTCAATATTATTTACTAATTTAAAATTAACTACATTTCCTATGACAAAAACATAGGAAGTCTAAAAAATTATTGTGAAACACACAATATAATTCACACTACAAACTCAGTTTTAATAAATACCACATATTTTTACAACTTAAATTGAAACTATGTTGAATTTCATAACTGTAGAGCTCCATAAAATAACATGGCTTTAATAGCAGGTCCCAAGCTTGCAATTTCTAAGAAGGTAATGTCCTGGCTTTTACTGACTATAGTTACAATTATCCTTTTACTACTCCTTCCAATAATACAGTTTAATAAAAAAAAAATTAAAAAAGGAAAGTATTTCCACTAGGCATGCTTGACCTTTAAATAAAACATTAACATTGCCTCAAAAGAAAGCCACTATCTTCACTGTATGGAAGCAAACCAAACTTAATACTCGACACATCTGGCCTCAAACTCCACTGATCAGTTCCCTGTCACAGGGATTAGGTGCTGCACCTATTCACTTTGTGTTTCAGTTAATTCTGTCAGTTTCAGTGTCAGGGTCCTGCACATCCAACAGGCCCTGCAGCCTCTTCTACCTGCTGGGGCTCTGGCTGCCCATACAGATGGGCAGCTCTGATATGCTGCAGTTGTGAACTGGATCAGATCCAGCAGAAAGAGTTGGTGTAATAAAGAGTGGTGAGAAGTGTGGACCTGGCCCCCTGTAACTCTGGAGCTGCAGCTAAGTCCAGGCTGTCGCTTTTGGTCCTTGCCTGAGCTGTTTCAGGGACGCCTGTGCCCAGCCAGGTACCTGGCAGTTCTTGGCTGTGACTTCATCCCAAAGCTGTCATCACTGCAGACTTGCCTGGCCATCACTGGGACACAGCTGACCCTGTCCACCATCATGGGAACTCTCCTGGCCTGGCTACCACGGGACTGTGCCTTGTCAGTGAGATAAACTCTTCCATCTGCCTTGGCCATCACCTTCCACCCCGACTTGCCTTCCTGCAGAGCAGCTTGCTCCTGCTGCTCCCTGACTCTTCACAGTTGGTTATTTGCATCCAAGATATGCAAGAGCATCATTCTATAGCTTACAATGTTCAGATGCTGAACTAAACTATCGCAAGGGATGATTTCTGAGAGTCCTCCAGACTAATTTTCAAATGCACAAAAGATCTGACTTTCTGATAAGGGTGAGTGTTTCTGAAAGTTTCTCAAGATCTTGAAAAATGCTTTTTAAAAATGAAGATTTTTTTGTATTATACATGCTCCCTCTACCATTTCCACAGTGTAAGCCAAGAAATCACTGAAACTGTAGGAGCCTCATAGACCACAGGTACCATAGCTCTACAACTCACATAATTCATAGGTTGTCCTTTTTGCATTGATTTTTTTTTTTCAATTAACAATGCTCAGAATTACAAACAGCACCATTAAAAGGCTAATCCCATCTAAAAGTTTAAGATTCCTTATCTTCACATAAATGGAGAGCTGATGAATCAAACAACCTAAGCAAATACACATATTCATCAACATCAGTAAGTACCGAAGTAAAATAGAAGGAAAACAGATCACTACCAGGTTTTCAATGCAACAGGACTAGAAACTGAGCTCTCCTCCCCACATCCCTTTGCCATCTTACACAGTATGAATAAAAGTCCAAGAAATGTGGCCAAATATATATCTTAACTAGGTATTTAAGCTCTTCAAAGCAGGCCCTTGTGGCCTGAATTGTTCCTCACTAATAAGCTGCTCCATGCTGTGACAGGAAAATTCCCCTAAAACCACTGATGAATTACAGCCAGGAGATACTGCCCAGTGTTCCATGACTGATATGGGACTTTACAGTACAGAGTGACAGGCTCTGAATTAATAGCTTTTTGTCTTCTCCCCATCACTCCAGCCCCCAGACCTCTAGTTTTAAAACACACTGAAATGAGTGAAGTGGTGAGATACCAAAGGTTGAGAAAGACTATTACTTACAGTTGATACCCTTCAATATCAACTGAAATACAAATCCCCTGAAAAGTCTAGAATATCTGCAGATGTTAGCTACCATTTCCCTAACTGCATTTTCTTGTTTTTAAATACATTGCACTTTTCCTCCAAATTCTGAGCAGACCAAAGCATCAAGGATAATTAACACTGGAAAAGAGAAAACCATTCATAAGGGCAAGTAAGAAGGCTTGGCTTATGCTTGGATGCACACAACATTAATACATGCAACAGTTCAGTCAACACAGAACATGTAAAGATTTATATCTTTTCATATTAAAAATAGTCAATGTACATTTACTTTGGCAAGAGAGCACATCAGTCTAAACTACACAATATATTAAATGCAAGTGCTTGAAGGCATACAGTATAAAGGACCTCTTCTTGCTTTACTCCAACATATCCTAAAAGAAAAATCTCAGCAAAAATAGTTAGCCATAACATGTACTCCATACAACATTTTGTGAATATTTCAAGTGTGATAATTTTTTTCCCTACAACAGCAATATAAAATATGTCTCTGGCATTAGAAAGTTGACTGTCTGCTTATACTCTTGCTAAAGCCATCCAGATTCCTTCTACTGATTTACATAGAAGCTGGGGGAAAAAAATTCATCTGTGTCCATCACTTTCTGAAACACTTTGCTGCAAAAAAATGTCTAAGCTGTCTACAAATATATTCACAGAGTCAAAGGATAATGGTTTTAGCAAACAGCTGACTTTTCTAGCAAGTAAAAGACTAGTGCTGAGTACAGGAACTGCATTTGTTTATATTTTCTTTATCCTACTTTCTTTCTCATACAAATTTATAAAAAATATAGTTACGTATTTAAAAGATTAGGATAAACAGAAGATCTAGGATAAACACATTTATCACTTTTCCCCATGCTCTTTTGTTCCTCCTGATCCTTCTTATTGCACTTACTTGCTCCTTATCCAACTTTTTTAGGCATTTCTGTAATATACAAGAGAAATCCTTTTCCTTCCTGGTTGGAGGAGAACATAATTTACTATGAAACACTGTGTATCAGCCATGAGAATCTATGTGGGGAGCAAATTTGGAAAGTCAGAGAATCCATCTGCCAGACTTGAGGCAAAACCAATGTTATTTAAACTATTTCCAAATTATGCATTATGTTGGTTTTACAACTCAGCAACTGCAACCATGAAGCCCTTCTCTAGTCTGATACAGTCTCCAATATTTCAATATAAGAGGTTGCAAATTGTTTTCCCCTTGTAATAATCCTGGTGGCAGGGGGTGAGGGATTGACAAACACAGACAATCTCTTAGGCAGAAGCTTGTTACATCTCTCCCTTGATTTTCAATCTCCAAAGAAAACAGAACTCAAAATCTTCAAAATGTCTTCATAAAAGAGTTGGAAAGCACAGCCCATCATGCTTGGCACTTTATTCTAATAATTCTTTTCAAAAAAGGTAGAAAATTGGATTTGAACAGGGACCTCATTGATTTTAAGAGTAAGACAGTTCTCCTTCAATTGATATCCACCCAAAACCCAGATGAGCGTAAAAAAATGAAGATATGTAAACAACATATCTTCAGCTTGTATTTCATTTTAAGTGATCTGCCTGCTCTGACAATTCTTTTCTTTTCCTTGGCACTCCCAAGAAAATTCTATTAAGCCAGTAATTCTATTTTCTGTAAGGGATCAGCTGTACCTACTTCATCTCCAATAGATGTTTCTCTAACATGGTTTCAAGGAGCTCCAAGGACGCACGTTTCACAGCATTCCAGGAAACTTTTTCCACTGCTTACGAGTCGGAAATGTTCTTCAGTATTTACCCTGCCTCTCTTTTCATAATATCTGACCACTAATTTTCATCCACAATGCAAGAATTTTCTGCCCCTTAGTGGAATCAAAAAAGAGCTGCCAGACTGCAAATTATGAAAATACACACTTACGACAAGTATATTATTATTCACAACAAAATTATTTTACAAAACTGATAGAACAGGAGACAGTTTCTCAGCAGACCTGGATTTCTTCCCAGATGTCTTCATCCAGAAGCGTGGCTGCAGTATGGTGCTGTAGAGGGGCTATCAGGCAGTGACCTTCAGTAAGGGACTGGTTACTTGGTAGAGACAAGTATACCTAGGAAAAGCAAACAGAAGCTCAAGTGCCCAGTTTTTGAGCATTAAAAACCTTCCCATTGCTGAGGCTAAGAAATTCACCATTTGCTAAATTCAAACCAATAGAAACCATTACCTACTAATTACAGCAAGGTATTAGCAATTTTAGTGCATTTTAAAAGGTCCTATTACCCACCAGTAGCTCAAATGAGCTAGTAGTACCCAGAGAGCAGTTCCACCAATAAAGCAGTAACATCAGCATTATAAAACAATTGCTATCATGACTGTTATGAAATCACACTGTTTAGTCCATTCTAACACTTTTTAATATAGATACATATCTGTGTGCATTATCTAATAAAATATTTTACACATATATGTAAAATGCATACTCTGTGTCATGGTTTAGCCTGGCAGGCAGCTAGACATCACACAGCTGTTCACTCACTTCCTGCTCCCAGTGGAATGGGGGGAGAGAATAGGAAAATGAGTACAATTTGTGGGTTGAGATAAAGACAGTTTAAAAGGACAGGAAATTAAATAATGTTGATGATGATAATAATAACAACACCACCACACAAAACAAGCGATGCACAGTGCAATTGCTCACCACCCACCAACTGTTGCCCAGCCACTTCCCAAGCACTGGCCCCTGGCCAGCTTTCCCCCCAGTTTATACACTGAGCATGATGTCATGTGGTTCAGAATATCCTTTTGTTCAGTTAGGGTCAGCTGTCCTAGCTGTGTCCCCTCTCAACTTCTTCTCACCTTCTCACTGGCAGGGCAGTATGAGAAGCAGAAGAGTCCCTGACCACTACTTAGCAACAACTAAAACCATCTGTGTTATCAACATTACACTCACCCTAAATCCAAAACATAGCACTGTACCAGCTAGAGGGAAGAAAACTAACTATTCCAGTCAAAACCAGGACACTCTGTATGTTTATCTATTAGATAAGTAAATACAGATTATATACATATATATACACACAGATATACATCTGTATGAATTTACAGATATATAATCTCTATAAAAGAAGTGCAATGTACCTTAATACATATCTATGCATCTAATTCCTTTGCCTATAAAGAGTTTCAGATCAAATGAAAACAACAATAATAAATGAAAACTAAAAGGCTACTTTGAAGCATTTCAGATGTTATAAATCCAAATATTTATGCAACATTTAAAAGCGGTAACAGAAGCAGGAAGGTTTCCAAACTAAGCTTCTGTCTATTTAAAAGGATTTTAAGCTTAAAAATTGAATTCTCCACTTAATTTTCTTTGATATCAAGATACAGTTCTTCACCAGTTCAAATTTCCTCCAGCGAAGTGTGATTTAGTCTTCCACAAATCCACCTACAGTCTAATCTCTGCACTGAGATCTTTCATTATTGCTCCTGTCTTCCACAAATGTGAAGTCCTGACATCAAATATTAGCTTTAAAATACATGGCAGATTTGTATCTTTTTCTTCCTCACCCTTGACGAATTTGTGGAATCAACTGAAAGGGCAAGGAAAGTAAGATGCAGAACAATAAATCATTCCACAGAAGCAATTTCGTTGCTAGTTTTAAGCACTCTAACATAATTTCTTTTTCACTTCTACATTTGTGTTAAATTGCTATTTTCTTACCTTGGTGCCAATTGCAATAATAAGATGTTTAGAAAGTTCACTGCTATCAAAGCAGTAGGGGCACTTTTCCATGCATGCAGCAAGTTGCTGGTGCTCACGTATTGCTTTTCTCTTTTGTACTTCCTCCTCTTCCCCACTGCGTGCTCTCTTGGCTGCTTTGGAAACAAACATGTCATCCAGAGTGTAGTACTCTCTGTCCGTTTTTTCCATGAGCTGAAAAGATACACAGAAAAATTCCATGTAGATATAAAGTAGCAAGAAAAAATATTTAGCTCTTTGTAGCACCCTTCTCTGAGAAAAGCGTAAAGTACATAAGCAGTGGCATTTCTTCCTTTCATACAGCATCTGCAGCAGATGCAACGATCAGGTACATTTCCTGAGAGCAATCATACACCATCTTAGCACAGATATTAAAACGTAGATGTGTGACAGCAGTAAGAAGAGTATATTACTACATTCCATTTCAAATTAAGGAGTAAGCATTTCAATATTATCTTGACATAACTTCAGCTATCTTTAAACAGATGCACAATTCTTATATATCATATATTATCATATATTTTGTCCTCTCCCTTTTCCTCCTTCTCTCCCATTACAACTACCATTACATTATCTTTGGTGAAATAATAGACCATGACTCTGCACTTCATATTCACATTCTGTGAAAATATGCCAACAGTTATTTTTACCAAGTGAGCAGGACTAAGCCATTTTGTGAAGAAAACAGTCCTTGTCTTCAATAGTAAGTCTTTCTGAGTGCACCTGCTGCACTCCAGAGCAAATCTTAATATATTCTAGAATACTGATGAAGGTAGCCCTAGCAAAGAACTGATGTTAACAGAAGGCATTTGGAAGGCATGCTATCATAATTGAAGCACAGTCTCCAAATTAAAGAAATTCTTCCAAATATCCCAGGTATAGTTTGTGTAGATAATCTGATATTATTAAAAAAAAAAAAAAAGGCACATTTGGTTGGTTTTTTTTTTTTTTTTGTTTCGTTTGTTTGTTTTTGGTTTGGTTTGGTTTTTTGTGGAGATTTTTTTCTTTGGTTTGGGGGGGACGGGGGGGGGGTTGTTTTGTTTTGTTCTGTTTTGGTAGAGTAGATAACTAACTTTCCCCAAAAAAGACAATAGTTCTTGCTTTTCTCAAATGCTGCAGTTCTCTAACACAGCCCAATACCTTATTTTAAATATGTTGAGTACTTTCATTACCAAACAACTGAGGGGGAGCATCCTTAATATTACTTTATTCACTATAATACACTTAACTGCTTATGTGCATTTCCTGCTGGAAGGCACTGCAGACTAAAATCAACAGTTCAATAGTTCAACTCCATTCTTCTGTTTTACTGCAATGCTGTAATTCTACTTTTAACTGAAATAGGAGATTCCTGGGCTTTAAAAAAAATATTTAGTGGTTTCAGTGTCAAAAATCAAATTTCTGTTCTTTTGCCATATAAGCATTAAAAAGGTAAAATCAGACCTTCAGCAGAAGTACTGCTTACACAACAGAATTTTGTTATTACTAAATATGGGTTTTTTTTAAATAAAAATTCTGCCATGAGAATGGAAGCACACAGAAACACGACAGCTGACAGACTAGAAAGAAATGGAAGAGTGGAAATCACAACACTTGGGCTATCAAGAGTATCACACATAGCACAGAATATCATTACTATTTTGCTCTGCTTATACTTAGAAGCAGTCATGGAAATTCCTCTTTTAAATAATAGTTCTTCTCTAAATACTCCATAGAGTCCTTTGTGATGGAATAAATATTCATCTTATTAAACAGCCTGGAAGATGCCTTTCTTCAACGTGGATAAATTGCTGTATACTACATGATATCTGGGACCCAAAACAGAATTCTTACATACAAAGTAGCAAACTCTTATAAAGTAGGTGCTGTCTAAAGTCCAGATTTTGTTTCTCCTGGTATAATCATGACCAACATCTGTTGGTCAGACCATAGATCATAGACCACAGAACGGTTTAGGTTGAAAGACATTCTAAAAATCACCTTTCACTAAGCCAGGTTTCTCAGTGCCCCATCCTGCCTTGTGTTGGACACTCCAAGCATGGGGTATCCACAACTTCTCTGGGCAATCGGTTCCAGTGTCTGATTTCCTTCATAGTAGGGAATTTCTTCCAAATAACTAAACTAAATCTACCCTCTTTCTTTTTGAAGCCATTGTCTTGCTCCATCTGCCTGTGTGAAAAGTTCCTCTCCCTTTCTTTTATAATTGCTCTTCAGGTACTGGAAGGTGCTATAAGGCCTCCCTGGAGCCTTGTCTTCTCCAGGCTGAACAGCCCCAACTCTCTCAGCCTGTCTTCATAGGAGAGGTGCTCCAGCCCCCTGATCATCTTCATTGCTCTCCTCTGGACCCACTTCAACAGATCCATGTCTTTCCTCAGCTGAGGACCCCAGAGCTGGATGCAGCACTGCAGGTGGGGTCTCACCAGAGCAGAGCAGAGGGGCAGAATCCCCTCCCTTGCCCTATTGGCCATATTGCTTTGGATGCAGCCTAGGACACCATTGGTTTTCTGGGCTGTGAGCACACATTTCTGGGCCCTATTGAGATTCATGCCAACCAACACCATCAAGTATTTTTCCTCAGAAAGAGTACAATTCAGTTTGTCCAGGAGCTCCTTGTTCATCCAGCGCAGGGCTCCTGGTGTTTTTGCCTGACTTCCTCTTTGCTCGGGTGCTTCACTCCTGAGGTTGAAGGAGGTGATCCCATGAATATTAGCCAGCTTTCTTGGGCTGCTCTTCCCTCCAGCCTTTATCCCATGGTACTCTACCAAACAGACCCCCAAAGAGGCCAAAGCCTCTCCTGAAGTCCAGGGCAGTGAGCTTGCTGTGGATCTTGAACTCTCCCACTTCATGGTCACTGCAGCCGAGGCTGCCCTCGAGCTTCACATTCCCCAGGAGAACCTCTTTGTTCGTGAGAACAAGGACCAGCATAGCACCTTTCCTCACCTGGAGAAGGAAGTTACCATCAATGCATTCCAGGAACCTCCTGCACTGTTTGTGGCCTGATGTGTTGTCCCTCCCACAGACATCAGGTGGTTGAAGTCCCCATGAGGATCTGAGCTTGTGAACATGAGGCTGCTCCTATCTGTCTACAGAAGGCCTCATCACTCTGCCTTCCTGGCCAGGTGGCCTGTAGCAGACCCCCACAATAATGTCATCTGATGCTGCCCTCCCTTTTAATCCTGACCCATAAGCTTTTAGCCTGCTCCTCATCCATTCACAGGCACAGAACTCCACGCACTCCAGCTGGTCACTGACACAGAAAGTGAGACCCCTTCCTTGTCTCCATTGTTTGTCCTTCCTAAAGTGCCTGTATCCTTCCATTCTGATACTCCAGTCATAGGAGCCCTCCCACCACATCTCCATGATGCCAATTAGGTCATAGCCCTGCAAGCATGCACACATCTCTAAATTTTGTTATTTATTTTCCATGCTACATTCATTTGCATGGAAACAACACTACATTTCAAATGGTAATTCAGTAAGACCAAAAAGAAACTATGTTGCTGTTCTTCAGGAATTGTACATTTCTGCAACATGTTTAATACAATATGAAAAGGTACTCATAATCCAATGATTCAAACCTGAGAGCAGGTCTGAAGCAATGTAAAGTGCAATACATGACCTTGAGTGGAGTCAATGAAAATGAGCACAGTTTAGGAGATTTAAATAAACCAGTTACAAATGCAACCAAGAAAAATTAAAAAGAAAAAACAAAAAAACAAACAAAAAACAAACAAACAAAAAACAAAAAAAAAAAAAAAAAAAAAACCCAAAAAAAAACAAAAAAAAACCAAAGAAACAGCCATAGGCAAAAGTTGGCATCACCAAAAGGAATGGTGAGAAAGATTCCCCACTTGCACCAGAGTTCTCCTCGTGCTTCTTGGAAATCCAATGCTAGTATTTCAGGATTCAGAATTAAAAGTTCTCAAAGCAAAGTGAAACAGTAGAAACAATTAAATAATACCTCCACTTCTAATATTACTACACAGAAGTGGAATCATGTGCCTATATCACTCATTCAATGTAAGCTCCTCATGCAGCCTGGATTCCACTCGAGGTATGTGTATCAGGCAAGAGTAAGTCAGTGGAGAGTCTTACAAAAAAAGTTTGATTTTTCCTGGAAATAATAAGATGTGTAGAAGTGTTCTTCAAATAGCTAGAGACCATGGGTGGCAGACAACACTGCATTTGTGGTTTAAGATGTCGTATCTGTTAGTTAACAAAATGAGATGAAGCACATTGGGAAAGGAAACAAAATAAATCCAAGTTTACTTTGGAGAAGCAAATAAACAAGAAAAGGTAGATAGCAATGCAGCATTTGGGGGAGACAAGACATGGTAAAGGGATATTTACAGAAGGAATATTCACAGATCAAGTTCAGATTACCTTTACCACAGAGTCTCTACCAGGAACAAAATTACAGCTCCTACTGCAATACTAATGAATAATGGAAGATAAGAAGGAATGCAATGCAGTTGAAGAGAGAACATCCCAGCTTCAAGACATTAAATAAGTGCTTGAAATAAGAAGAGTCTTGGGAAAAAGTTCAACCTACTTGTGCAATAAAAAGAAGCCTACTCAATAATAATTCAGGCCGAAATGGATATTCTTCAAGCACTATACCCTTCCCTTGCTGAAGAAAAACAGACAACAACAAAGTGTAGAAACAACAGGCTACTTTTCCTCTTTTCCATACTTTAAAAGAGAAGTTTACAAGATTTTTATTCAGGTTGTAAGTCTAACACATCAGTGCACACTGCCATTGTACCACAATTCTGAGACCAAGAAACTGAGTTACAAATGGTCACCCTGCTTCTGAATCTTCATTTCTGATGTGTTTCATCGAATGCTTTAAATTACTTCTAAAGAATGTCAAAACAGGATATATTTTCACTTTTACTAACAACCATGAAAGGAGTAAGAACTTCTTTGCAACTTCCCTATTACTACAGTGTCCCTCCAACATGCCTCAAAACAGTTCAGGAAGTACAGAGAACTAAAACCAGGCAAAAATATCATCCAGCAAGAATTCTGTACTTCTACTTAAATAAGATGTAAGTGGTAAAATCCATTCAGAAATGTTTTCTGCCTTAAAAACAAACAAAAAGTTAATGACATTTAGTCTGCAATATTGGAATAGTAGCAATGAACATGACTAACATGCAAGCTTGTCAGTATCACTGAAAAAAAAATTGAGGCCAGAATTCCTTAAATATGGCTACCCCTCAAATCCTACAAATTCTAATTATCAATGTGTCAAAACTGAAGTAAAATAAAATGTAGCTGCTACCACCATGACAAACTACAGAATACTCTTCAACTCTTAGTCTAAATATTGGCCTTTTAAAAATGTATTTGGAAAGAAAATGGAAATTCTCTTTTCAAACATTTATACTCCTGTTTGTACAATAAGATGCCCAGTGTGTTCTGCCAATTGCATTATTTGGCTATAACTAAATCTCTGAAAAAAAATTAAAGGGGAATTGAAAGTACAAGAAGAAAGTGTACTCTAAAATGCCAGAAGGAAAGCAAATAATCATTTAAAAACTGATTTCTTTCGTATATGTATTCTTCCACACAAAAGACAGAGCCAGTACACATCTAAGAAAGGAACTATGTTGATGTATTAGAGTTGCTGGAAAGCTGCTCTTCTGCTTCATAAATGCAACATCACACCTGCTAAACATGAAAGTCAATGCATTCTGGAAGTTGTGTATTTATTTCCCCCCCCATGCTTGATATTGTTTGGTATTGCCTTTGCTGCTCAAGTGCTGCACAGAGATCAAAAAGGAAGTCACTTTGATGTATCAGTTTAAAGTTGGGATATCCTACAATACATCATTGAATTACCTAAAGTTAACAAAGGAAATGCTGACATCTATAAAGGCAATGGCCTTGAAGTTCTTGTTTTACCAGACACTGACCAAAGCCTAGAGCTGTGCTAAACTGACATGCTCATAAGACAGATCACCTCTACAGTCCCCAGTCTTCTTTTTCCTACTTTACCTTTTTTTTTTTTTGTTCTGGGCTTATCTCACACATTCTTCCTTCATATACACCCTCTTTTTTCCAACTTTCCTTTCTCTTTTGGCAAGCACTGATTAATCAGAGAACACACAGGCAGCTTTAGGACTCGTAGCACCAGGCAAAATGGCAGGGCCTCCCACATGTCATAGCATAATTGTGCAACTGTGTCATTTCCATCATCCATCTGATAGAAGATACATTTTCCACAACTACGATGCATTTGGTTTAACTAACAGAGAAGAATTGCAGTTGTGCTTGCCCTGGCCAAGAAAGGCCCATAATACACAAACATTTCAACAGCAGTCTGGGAAGGCATTCAAATTTCCCACAGGAGCCCTCTGGGACAGCTCAAAACCAGTGAAAATGTGGCCAAAATTCAAGAGAAGGAGAGCGATCTCTAACCATTCAGCACAGGAGCTTAGAAAGAAATCAGCATCTGACTATGCATAAATTAGAATGAATTGAGAGAGGGAAAAATTACAGTGTTGTATTTTCTGATTAAATCCTTATCATGATAATTACCATGAATAATATGAATATATTACATGAATAATTTCATTATACAGCATTCTGTTTATAAAATAATTGATGGCTTTTTTAATTTGTTATGTTAGTGAAACCATGAGGCCCCTTGGCATGGGGTTAATTCTTAAAGTAACTCCTGCAAAACTGTGCAAGGTACACTCCAAGGTCAGCCTCTTTTTTCTCCCAACCTTTGTTTAGACCACTGGAAACGTACCTCACAGCTTAATTTTAAACCAATTCTGTTTTACTTATTCCACAGTAAAACCCCTGAAGTCTTATACATTGCTGGCTGCCTACACACTCCATCTCAAGCGTGCTGTATGTCATCTCTTATTGCTCCCTCTTTTGCTATTACTTGTTTTTTTGGTGGCCCATTGGAATAAAAAGGCCCTACTAAAGAATTTAGTATCATTGTGATATTCAAAGGAAACCTTAAGAGACAGAACTCCAAATCATCAGAGATTATACCTGTATAATACCTCTAGTACACTTTTCCCCCCTCTTCAAATTTCCTTTGAAATTTGGGGATAAAACAGGAAATTCTATTAAACACACTTAGCAGAGGAACAAAAGACACATGCATTGTTCCAGTGTGAGTTATTTTCAGCTTTTTTGTACTGTTACTTTTCTGCTTATTTTCTTGTTCCATTTTGTATGCAACTATTGAACTTCTGCTTTTCCTGTTTTCTTGCTAACGCAATCACAGCTAGAGTTACTTCCACATTAGCTAATAAAAGTGCATCTGCTTGAAAAATTTGTGGAGATAAAGGTCTATAGATTGTATAAAATGTATCAGTTTGGGTTTAAATTGTCATGGCAACACTGACGTCTTCAGCTTTAAATGACAGAGTTAATATTTGTGGAATGTTGTATCATAATATATTTTGGGAAGCTGCAAAGAAGAATAATCTATTATTTTAGAATACAAACCTGAGTGACAGGAATACATCTCATCATATTTAAATTTATTCAGCATTTAGAACCTATTCTGCACAATAGAATCACCTCAGAAAAGTCCTTCTGATCTCAAATAGTATTTCCTTAAGCCAAATAAAGGCAGAATTTTATCATGTAAAGTTTGTTACAATTCCAATCTCCCTACGAACACAGACATCTGACTTTGTAGGTTTAATTCATCATATAATTCAGCAAATAGACATCTCCAGACCTATCATCACACTGAAATAAAGAGTATTTTAAACAGATAGTATCAAAGGATTTTAAGATATCAATGCACAGAGTGCTTTTAAGGCCTGTGTCACTGACAGGAAAAGATTACACATCATGTTGGTATGAAAGGTCATTCAGGAGTACCTTGAAGCAGCAGAAGTCAAGCAAAAAACAGATGACCAAGTACTGCTCAGTGGTCAGGGGCAGAGTTCCTTTTTGTTTCTGCTATTGGAAATGAAAAGGGTAGATTTTTCTATAATTAATTATTAGGACAGATCAAACTATATATACATGTCAATGACAAGAAATGTAAACCAAACAAAATACCTTCAGCCACAGAATTCTGCTATTAAAAGTGTGATTAGCATTTCACTTTATGGTTATCCCGGGCCATAATTTTAATGCCTAGCAAAGACTGTCCTGCACAAGTCTTCATTTGGAACATATCTTGTAATTTTAAAATAATTCTGTAAGAATGTTAAATGCTTATGCAGTCCTTTAGTATGGGCTGCATCTACACAGTTCTTACTATTCCCAGGTTTTCTTCCCTGATCCAGCTGTGACTGCTGTTGATTTGTTTCCACATGCAGGAACAGCTTTGTGTCCACACAATAAACACAGAAGGATGTTTAGTGCATTGAACTGAAATGCAGCACAACAAGGTGTCAGAAATTATTTCTCTTGGGTCTTCATATTAATTTTTTACAGCAAACCATGCACACAATTTTTAAATAAATGTAAAAAGCAACAGGGCACCAGAGCTTTGCTGGTTTTATCACGTCTATTAAATACTGTGCTAAAATTGCTTCACCATGCGAAGAAAGAGGAGAAAAAGGTTCATTACATAATAGCAGCAGCAGCAGCAGCATTTTGCAGTTTTCATGTTACCCTCCAAGGTTTTTCCTAGACTATTATTTTCATTTGTGATGATGGAAATGCAAAAATGTGCAACAGGTAGATCTGCACAGCAAGTAAAAATGATAAGGTTGAAAGTAATTTTCCATTTACAGACTTTTACAGAAGCAAGGAAAGGCAATATGCAAATCTTCTTTTTGCATACCTGTAATACTAGCATACCTCTTGACTAAATCCATAAAGGAAGGTCAACATTACTAATAAAGTTGTTGTTTGGTTTTTTTAATGCTTAAATTCATGTTAGGAATTACTGCTGATATTTTTTTTTAATTAGTTTATGGTCAAAATTTAAATGGTCTATGAACAACACAAATTAATCATTCTCACCTTCTTTTAGTAAAATATAAAAAGGAAAAAAAAGCATTAGTTGAATTAATACATACAAATAAAAGGTAATTTCTCCTGAGGTAATGTTCCAGGAATCAGTCTCTATACACCCACAAGCAACTATTGACATAAGTGAAAGGATTACATAAGTTTTAACAGCATGAATTTGGGAAAATTGAACCACTTAGAACAGTCAAGGGCTGAAAAAACTACAGACAGGGTACTTAAAGCTATCAGTAGTGAAAACCTAAGACTTCACACATATTTTGCCCTCTAAAACTGTCAGAAAAAAACCAGTTTTCAGATGTTTTGCTGACTTTTTTGTATCCTAAAGTCATGCTTCTACAGCAGTGAGAACCAAAATCACTTTCCAAGCTGAAGAAAGTGAAAAGTAGAAACAGTGACTTCAAATGGGTATTTCTTAACTTGAAACATAACAGTAAAACATGAAAGAATCAAACTTTAGGCCTGATTTTTTCCCATATATCAAAACCAGTAGTGTTGTGTTTTAAATTTTGCTTTAAAAAAGCTTTTCTTCACCACGGTGAAGCAAAGATTTTTCATTATATTCATAAATTTGACATTCATAGGATGGCTTTGGAAAAGGCAGCATTCCAAAATGGTGAGACAAGTGATGTCCACATCAGCCACCTTCGAACAGAGACCAAAGGGCAAGAGGAGGTCAGAGCTTCACACACAACAGGGTTCTTAGAACCACAGCTACAAAAAGAAGAATGGACAAGAGGGCAAAGATAAGTCAGAACCTAAGTTTAAAACAAAGTCTCAGCAGGTGAAGAAATAGCAAGGAGATGGCATATTCCCTCTATCTGATCTCGCTGATCTTTCAAGACAAGGACAGGTGGAAAAAAGATTTAGTAAGTACAAGTATGGCTTGAAAACAACAGATGTTTAGTCTGTGTATCTGAGTAGGAGTCTCACACGAGATAACATTATACCAGCTTTCACTTGCCAATGGGATTAGACAGAGGTTCCACAGAGAGAGATTTTGACTCCATGTACTGACATTTCTTCCAAGTCCCATTTAAGAAAGCAGAGCCTTTCATGAATTATACCCTTCTGTTTCAACATCCCCATTTCTCTTTACAAAACTGCAATTATGTTATTATTTTCCATAACAACTAGCCTGTATTTCATTTGAAATACCATTAAAACACTAAGTTTCAGGAAAGTAACACCCATTGATAGCAGAGCACTCAGCTGTGTAAAAGCCAGAAAACAGGCTGGTCTGTCATTCTCATTCCATTCCCATTTGTGAGAGCAGCGCCTATTTCCTCCACCCAAATTCCATGTGGCTGGAATTTTCTTTTTGGCATAGTTTGAGAAAGTGATAAAAGCCCTGGGAAAATAAATCCACAAAGGAAATAACAGTGCCATAGCCACTTCAGACTGATCAGATGAATGAAGTTACTGAAAAGAATTTAAGGGACAGGATCTTCCTTTTCCCATCCTACATAGGATATCCTTCGTAGACTTGCAGCAGTTTCCTCCCACCACTCTTCTGATATATGACAGATTAACGTTTGTGGATAATTTTTCCACTTCTCAAATGAAGGCAGAAAGAGAAAGTAATTTATATGTGTCAAGTTTGTGTACTATGTTATCAAACTAAAACTGACAAAAGAGGTTTGGTTGCTAGACTTCCTGCTGGACATAAAATACTGAATCCACCGAGGAGAGGTGCAAGAATTTTGAAGACCGTCTTACTGAGCCCCAGATCATAATAAAGATACTCCCTGTAACCTAGGTTTATAAAGTACATAAATAATCATCTAGAAAATTGTGATCACACTCAAATTTTACAGACTGCTGCCAACACTTCAATGTTAACACTGATCTTGTTACGCTGTGAATAAGAATGCATTCTACAGACATGGAAAGACATGGAAACCTCAGGGATGCCTAGCAGCTCTCAGCATTTATTGTGCAAATCCTGAGCCAAAAGCCTGTCTAGCTCTCCCTATTTAATATTTATCAATGAAACTGTATTTCACTAATTTGCTATATCTTCTTTTTTGCTCACACTCAACAAAGGCCTCCAAAGGCCTCCACAGCATTTTCTGCTCTACAACACAAGTTCCACAATTTCCCTCTTCACTGAAAAAAATCCCAAACCACTCCTTCACGTTAAACTCTGTTCTGTGGCACTTCTCATATGAGAAACAAAAATAGTTGTATTCTATTAAATTTTTATGCTAATTGTTCTAGTCTAGCAGCTGCCTTCCCCTACCCATTCACCCACCCCCACAAGCTGAAGAAATTTTGTTTACTTAGGTTTTCTTCAAATGGCCACCACTCTGTGCCTCTGATGACAGGGCATGCTTTACCAGCTTGGGTAGCATTCAAAATAGGGGTGCACCATACATTCACTACAGTAGCCTCATATGCTTTAAAATGTTCCTAAATACCCCCTTTTCATTACCTCCAAAATTCTGCTTCTCTTTTTAATCATGCCAGCACTGAGATGATGCTTGCAGACTCAGAATGACTCTCAAATCAAGCATCAACAGCCTCTTGCATATGTACAGTCATGGCTTCACTCAGCTTCATGATTACCAACATTTTGCATTCATCAACCCTGTCTTTCAACTGAATTTATTGCCTCAATACCTATGATGGAGTCTCTTTCTTTTTGTTTGAGAGTTCTATAGCATAATCTCCTGTGTCTGAACCAGACATCTTAATTCCTTTTATACCCATAATGTCTTTCAGACATTTCAAATAGGACAGGTGACTCACATCACTAAAATATGTACGTCTCTCAAGTGGATCTTAAGAATCAGCTCAGGTATGTTTCACAATGTTAGAGAAGTCCCAGCTTTGTAATTTGAAATTCTACAATTTACAGTGACCCCTATTTTTGACAGTCCTGCATAGTTATGTAATCATAAGCAATTTTCATCTTCCTCCAGATGGTTTATGTATGTGTTGAACAGAAGAAATTCCTGATGAGTCCACTGGTCACCTCCTTTTATAAAAAACACTAACCATTTACTCCTACCCTATTTTTTCTTTTCAAAGATTGCCATTATAGTTGCCATCCTTTGTTCCTCAGGATGAATAAAGATTACACTAAGGAGTTTATAGTTCCGCATGTCACACCTAACTTCTTTCAGACCACTTAAATGGGGATCATTCAGCTTTAGTCACTAGTTACTATTCATTTCAAATTCAACTTTAATTTTATAGTAATGGGTTTCTAAAAAGTTTAACTAAAATTCATTTTACTGGCTGTTAACTTCAGACAGTTTTTCACTTATTCCCTGTAAATAATGGTTCACGCAAAACAATTGTTCTGACCTTATTTATAAAGGATATTAATGCAAGTAATTAATCAGTCCTTCTAGCATGCACCTATTTTTCCTAAATGCTCTAATTATGCCTTGGTCAGGTTTTTCAAGACCACATTCCTGCTGGCTTATTGCTTCCAATGAATTTAACTCCTGGTTTTTGTTTTTTTATCTTTTTAGCAAACTCAAAGTGATTATTTCTATTTCCTCGAAATAATTTTTCACTCATTCTCATCAAAGTTGACTTCTAAACCTGCTAGGTTCACACTCTTTTTCATTCTTCTCACTGGGACATGAGAAGTACTTTTTAAATAATGGCTGGGTTCTGAATTTGCTTTTTCTTTTAACCTCCAGAAGGTTTGTTCTTCAGTTCACCCATCTCTGGATTTATTTTTAAGTAAAAGTAATCACTGGTTTATCCAATTCTGGGAGCATGTTCACCCCCTTAGAATGTTTACACCAGTGACACGTATTTATAAGCATTTTCCTTTTATGTACTCATTTTAAACTCCCACTAGAGAGACTCCATGCTTTTTCATAATTGCCTCTTTATAGAAGTTAAACCCTAAATTTAATTTTATTCTACTACATGGACGCAGAAGTTCAGTTCCCAAAATTCACGCTCATTTGTACAGAATCTTTATTTTTAAAATAGCTACACACTGTACCAGGCCAGTTCTGCACCACTCCTAGACTGATCCAGTTATTCCATTCTCCTAAAAATCCTTACAGTACAAGTAACCAGAATTTTTGAGGACTTGGCTGCAGGTACAAGAATGCTAACCCAAGATGTTTTGCATACAGGATTTGGTTTTCTGTTTTCTGCAAGTTCAATAATTGTAGCTCATGCCTTTTAACAACAGGTACAGATGACAGAATGGGAGATGAGGAGCCACACAAAGGAAGTAACAGGGGATATTCAGTGTAATCTCCAATTCACAGAACTATCCATAAACCAAAGAGAGAAATACCAGCTAAGGAGGTACCAAAAAACTTCCAAACCTCTAAAGGCCAGGAAAGTACAGGATGCATGACTGGAAGTGTAACCTGTTCTTATTCTCTTCCTCCTAAGCAGGTCACTGTTGGACACAGAATATTGGGCTGAGTGAATCCCTCAGAGAGCTGTTCTTGTATTAAATGCCTCAGTTATCAAGACCTTGAAAAATGCTCAGCATTTCAAAATTGAATAGGAAAAAAAAAAACAAAAAAAAAATTGCAAAGAACAATTACCAGAACTTTTTACCTTGGAAGACTTAAAAAACTAAATAATATAGAAATCTTTGATCTTCCTTCAAGTTTTCTAGTCCTTCTTGCATTAATAGTTATTTACTATAATGTCAAAAATACAAAAACTAAACCAAGGGCAACTGAACAACAGTTCAGGGCTCTATGAGTCAACAGTTATTTCCAGTTTGAAAAAACTTGGAATCAAGAAATGTATCAATACACAAACAATACTTTTCACAAAGTTTAGAAATTTCAGGGGAAAGACAAGCAGATTACTGTATAAATACACAAATTTATGAGAAAAAGAAATCTGAATGGCCTTTCATTTGCATTTGGAAAAATACAATAATGAAAAATATTTCTCTTTCTGAGAGCATTCTCCACTATGTCTTCATAGGAGCACTGCAAACATTTGCCATTAGCTCAAATTAGCCTGTTTTTATTTACATATCCCTGAAAAGAGTCAGAGCACAAAAAGCGACCCTATAAAATGTTCAATGGAAGAAACCACATGAAACAGTAAACACAGAACAAATTAAGCACATTCATAATAACTTCAGAAAGAGGTATTAATATTGATTTACAAACTCACCTTTGATGACCAGATTTGAGTTAAAGAATTTTTTAAAAATCCATTTTAAAAATCCATCCACTTACGTTTTAATATAGACACTGTACACTGCTCCCCAAGCACCAGTTATCATGAAAGTTATCTCTCATAACAAAAGCACTTAATGGAGACAACACAATACAAGATGAAAAATGTCCTTGAGAAAAAGGTATTTCTCTCTGTTATGCTTTTTATCATATGGTGCAGACAGTACAAAGTTTTATTGTGTCCTTAAACTTTCATTTACTTGTAAATCTTTGCATGACAGATAGCCCAGTTAATTACAGGTAACAGTTCACCACTGAAGAAAAGTTTTGTCTGTTTGGGGTTGGTTTTTTTTTTGGACAGGAAGACAGAGAAAGAAATCAAATACTGGCAACAAGATGTGTTTGTTTAATTGGATCCCAAGGGCATTTTTTTTTTGAGTCTGCCAGTGGGAGAGAATGAGAACTTCTACCAGAAGCAGCTGAATGAGAAGGTGCATAGGCCACACTAAGTTCTGATAATCTCTCCAGAAGAACTTCCTGCCAGAAGGTTTAAAACATCAAGTTAAATATTTTCTACTGGGCTTTTATAATTATTTATTTTTCTTTTTCTATCATGACTTTTACAATTACTTTAAGTTTCATCTGAAGGAGCACAATTTAAAAAAACAAAAAACCTACCAAAAAAGCATGAAACAAACAACCCAGAACTTATTCTCCAGGATTTTTTCTGCCTTCCAGATAGGTGGAAAAGCAAATTTTGTCTGTGATGATACTAATTCCATGCAAACAAGTTTTTTCAGAACATGCTCAGTGCTGCACCAAATACTGGGGCAGTAATCTAGTAAAATCTGAAGCATGTTAGAGAAGCCATGTCACAGCTATTCGAAATCATCTCTGTCAAAAACTTCAATATCAAGCATAAAAAGTATGCTTTATTAGTCAGTTTGGATGTCAGAAAATAATCATTCCATTTACACTGCAGTATCTGTCTGTGAGCTGGCCACTCTTTTAACTGGAATCCCTCATGGAACAATACTGTGCAAATCTGTATGGCCTGCAAGCATGAATTATCTCATTTTCCAGGACATCCTGATGGAGATTCAGGTAGTTTGCTTCAGATCTCATTGATTCTTGTAACTTCTAGATGGAAGTGACATTCTAAACTCTCAGAAAATGCCACCTTTTTCCATCACTAATTTGGGGAAAACCTGCTTTGTTGAGCGGAAGTAACCTACTAATATCCAACACACTTTAAGTGTTCCCCTCAACGCTGTCAAATTCTACAGGCAAAGGAACTGCACAATCACATCTATGAAGGAACAGAACACACCACATTTTCTGCATGCATGCAGGTTTTTATCATTTTGATACCAGGCGCATCGTACAGCAGCCTTCATTATTTCTCAAGACAGTAAGAATTCTCAAGCAAAAGCAAGATACCTAGGGCACTCAGCCCTCATGTCCTCCCTGATATATCTAATAATAACATGCTTAATTAAAAATTAATACACAAGAATCTTACCTTTGATGCCATACGCATGAACAGTGAGTTTTGATCCTCTGCTGTTCTCATTTTCTCATTTTTAACCAAATCCTTCAGGTTCATACTATCATCATCCTGAAAATACCTTACTCTTTCTTTATCTACGTGAGTAGGGACCTGGAAACAAACACGTTAAAAATAAATATTAACCTAATGAGAAAGATCAGCTATAAAATTCAAACCCTAACAATTTCAACACGTTTAAAGAATCATGAATCAAGCTAAGCACATCTGAAACAACTGAATTGACAGCTTCCTTTTATCTAAGGAAAAGAACAACTTCCCTTTCTTCAATTGCATCAGTATGTCTAAAGAAAAAATACAGTCTCTTTCCAAAGTCATTACATCCTTCACATTCTGAAGGTATCACAGCTGCAACATTTCCACTCAGGAAAGATATACAATACTTCACTGAAACAGTTAATAAGCTTACAAAAATGAAATATTCTAAAAAGTAATTTTCATTACTGACAATTCAAAAGTTTTTGTAAACTCGCAGACACTACTGAAACGCAGTAATAACAGACAGTGCTGAAAACTTCTATGAATATGGTACCTCTGCTGGAAAATGTTGCCATCTTAGACAGAGTGCACAAGAGAACAGAGATGTCCCTTAGGGCAGGACTAAACTAAATTCTGAAGGAGCACAGGGAGTGGTCATTAACATAAAGCAGGACAGAATTTGCAAAATGAAATGAACAGGAGGATGACAACAAATTCCTCAATCTCTTGTGTCTTTCACTTCTCCATAGCAGTGTTGCAAACTGATCTGTCCTACTAATCAAGAATATGCTTGCTAGAAATATGAGGCAGTGTCACCTCCTCTTATCTCAAAAAGATCAAAGTGCTACTATATTTACTCTTGCAAGCAATTATCCTAAGAATGAAACACTGCTCCAGCTTCCAAAAGTCTCATTGTTCCCCAAAGCATTTTGTTACAAAGACGATTAGGTCATAATAATTATTCTGATCAGTAGCCATATTTTTCATTAGAAGAAAAGTAAAATCAGCTCCTGAGACATGAGAATCTCAGTAAAATCTTTCTTAATTTGGAAATATTCAGTTCTGCTAATCTTCATTATTTATATAACTTTATGTCATATAAACTACTTGGCTAAGAGATTGTGATAACTTTTCCTTGAATGTGCATTTAAATACACCCTAAAGTGATCCCTCGGGAAATGCAATCTGAAAATAAACTTAATATATGCTTAATAAATATGTACTCTAACACTTAATTACAATCATCTTCTGAAAGAAACTTTTTAACTACCTACTGACATTCTGATAAGATACTCATTAATTATGGCACCATAAAAGCAAACCTACAAATCATTTAAGAATTCCCCTTGAATGCTCACACTTGTAGCACTCACCATCTGCCGCTTTCTCCGCCCTCCCTTGGGCTCCCGTGGCTCCGCTGCTGCGGTCACAGGCCATGACCTTCCACTCCCATCTGTTCTGACAAGGACCACTTGCTCTTCTTCTTGATGGCTTGGAGCCTGTGTCAGGTTTGAAGACATATTTTAAAACAGATGGTACAGACAAACCTATAGAAATACCTGATGCACATTAAATAAATGCTTAAAATCCTAAAGATTAAGTAAAAGATTCTTCGTATATTGTGTGCTCATTATCATTCAAAGTAGACAGTTTCACCTTAGCAAGGTATTCTTTTTCACTTTCAAAAAGAAAAATGTATTAAAAATATATTCAATTAGTTAAATGCAGAGGTTTTTTTTCCAAAAGAACCACATTAGTATTGTTGGTTTTTTCTCATAAAGCTTCATCCCCAGAAGACACACAATGCTTCTGAAGACTTAAATAAATAATATTGAATTAACATACAACACCATCATTATAATGCTGTATTCCTGAAAACTATCTGAAAAGCTACAGCACATTACCTCTTCTTTTGTGGACTGAGGGTATGAAGAATGACCACCCTCACCTCAGTCCCCCAAAAAGTTACAGAACCAGTCCTCAACGAAGGCCCTTCATAGGGCCCTCACTTCATAGGGGTGTTCTCAAACTTAAATAAAAAAATACACATATACACACACAGAGGGGGAAAAAAAGCTACAAATTCTTCACCAGAAAAGTATTTCATTTTCTAAAATACTAAGAATAATTTTTAAAAAATCACTTAAAAGGCTGAGAACTTCCTGATTATACTCCAAAGATGTTTAGGTAAATTAGTTGATTAAATTAGAGCACATAATGGGGCCACCACTTAATCAGATAGTATTAGGACAGCCTTTGTCAAATCTTGTAAACAACTTTATTAATCTCAATTTGAAGCTATTTTCTACCAAACTGCTTTTCACCTGCCATCCTTGCCTAAGGAAAGCTTGTCCCAGAAACCCAAATAAAGTCTGAAAAATCTGTAGATACTGAAGTATGCTTCAACAGCTTAATTACATTTCTCCAAGAAAAGTCATATGAAGGTAGAAGTTATGGATCAAAAAGCCACCTAGGTAAGCCAAACTTCTCTCTTCTGTAACACCAAAGGCAAATCTCATTCTGCAAAGCAAACCGAGATGTCCAGCACCAATGTGCCTCCAATAACAATAATGATATTTTCAGAATACACATACAACATCACTAATTTCCAGCATCAGCCACATACGTATCTCACCTTTTACTTTTTCACAGGATAATGGGTTTTCTCTGCTGGGAGGGGGAGAAAAGTTAATTCATCCCAATAGGAGAAAAAATCTGTGTGCATTCACCCCACATTTGTCATGTGATAAAAAGGTCACACCTGGCTGAGGCACCAACAACCAGAGAGGGGGACTATGTTTTCAGGTCATCACTATGCTGTTAAACTTTATACACAGCAGATGGGGAGAGCAACGATGAAGTTAATACCAACAGAATGTACCAAAGAAAACATCTCAAAATTCCACAGTTCTTTTAAAACTTGGATAACTCTACAAGTTTGGAAGTTGAACACATAACCATAGATATTGCAGTGAGAACTAAAACATCCAGAGCATTGCTAATTAGTCTGAAATGAAACAGACCTTTGTAGAGGAAAAAAACCTACCTTGTCCCAAACCCATCATACCCACATGGCAAAGCAGGGATACAACAGATCTCTCAAGAGGACTAGTTAGATCCCATGCAGAAGGGGCAGCAGACCTCTTTACAATTTTCAGTAAATAATCTAACAAGTAACCACATTTGAAGGGTCCTCTTTATGTGAAATACTCAGTCAGGCACCTCTTTCAACTCATTCAACTCCTGTTACCTCCTACCCCTATGGAGTTTCCAAACAGATGCTGACTTCAGGTGAATCAGTTCTCTCCTTCCCCACATCTTTGTGTTACTGAGACAAGAAAAAGGATGGACTTTTTCATTGCCAGTCTCTAAACTTTAACCTCATTGTATACACAACTTTTAAAAAAGACAGCTCACTAAAACGAACAGTCATTACAACAGCAGCGCTTCAACAACTGCAAAGAATAGTAAATATCAGATACAAGCATCCAATTCTTTTTAAAGACATCCATCCCACAATTTGTCTTCACTATAATTCTTAATACAGACATGTCAAAAAGGATGTTAGTGATGTGCAGGCTGTTATTTTCCCAAAACTAATGGAATTCACAAAGTGTTCGACATGTCAGACTTTATTTGCCTTTGAAAAAAGGCTCTAAAATGTTAGATCCAAACAACATTTGCACTTTCTTTTTTCTTCTCATTTCTGCATGCTAACACACTAACATACAGGCAAGTAGAAGAGTATCTTCTGGATCTGAACCATGGAATGAGTTAGGACAGGGACAGGGAATGGGGAGGGGAGCAGTAGATATAATACATACTGAATTCTTTGAGTCAGAATCCTACAGCTGGCAAGGTTTTGTCTGCTTTATGAGGGTTTGAGGTTTTTTCCCCCCCTAATTTCAAAGAGTCCTGACACAAGGCATATAACACTGACAATAATGTATTTAGATTTAATATTCCAGAGAAAAAAGAAAGGCAAAAAATTATAGTAATTCTTAGCTTTAGAATACAAAGTACAAAAAATATAAGTGGTCCATCAAAGAGAAATTAAAAGAAGCAGATAAAAGGATAAAATAACTATGGACAGCAGGAAGACTAATGTGAAGTCATGTTAGAGACTAACACTAAATGCACACTAGGAACCAAGATGAATCCAGTAGATGTAAGTCAAACATGATTATTCAGAAGATTAAAGATGTTATTAGAGGTAAAGATTCTTCAGAACTCAAAACCCTATCTAAATAGAACTGACTTAAAACCACAGCATAACAACATAAAGTTAATTGTATTAACACAAAAATTGATTTTGAGGAGTACCTTACTAACAATAATTAGTAAAGCTATGTCTAAACACATCAGAAGCAAAAAGCTTTCTGGTAGAAAAAAAAAGATGCTCAAGTGGTTATAGCCTTATCAGAAGGTGACATTTGAATAATAAATTAATTATTTACGTTCTAGTCAACAACACTTCTTTGAAAAATAAAAGAAAAAAATCAGGACAAACTTTAGAAATCATCTTTAAACTGAAATATCAGTAAAAGGAGTTTTTCAAGCAAGCTGCCATGAAGTAATGATTTTCATTAGAGCTCACAAAAAAGAATTCCAATATATAATGTCCACATCCTTCAGCATGCATTACATCCCTTAAATAGGTCTCCCTTAATTAATGGCAAGTGGCCAATACAATATAAAGCTTTAAAATGTGCCAACAGCTGATTCTGGGAACTCCGGGACAATGTATCTAACATTTGTAATGGACAATAAAAGTATAATAAAAACCAGAATTCCTCTACACTTGAACAATTATGCCATACTGAGAAAGAGCCTTTGCAGGAAAAATCCACGACTCACAGAAGCAAATATTTTCCAGAATATTTAAAGGAGTATGAATATCAATCTAACTGCAAGAGTTACTTAATGCTCTCATTTTTTCTATTTATATTTTCTTTATACTTGCATTCCTATGAATATGTGACATGGTATATGGTAACACAATGTGGTGATTGTGATATAATAAATACTCATTCATAATTATGATCAGATAAATAATATCCTTAGTAAGTACCACATAGGTTTAAATATATATATTAAAGTACTTTAAATATGGTACATATTGTTAAACATTAAAGTTGAAACTGGAAAAGAGGCTCAATCACTATCCCGAATCTTGTGATGACTGCTAAACAAATAATATAATTTAAAGTCTGAAATGAATAAAAATAGCATGCATTTCCAGAATTAGAGGGCAACTGTTTGTTGCCATTAATTAAGGAACATGAATTTTTACTTCAGGCCAATTAAATATGCAAAGTACACAGTTGTTCTCACCAAATGTACAAACCACTATACAGCAATTAACACCCAACTGAACAAAACAAGCAGACAAGTCTGGTTTTGAAAGATAAAAGCTTTACATTAAATACATAAATAAATAAAATACAGCTCTCAAAAAGATTTCTGAACTCCCCAGAGATTCTCCCTGTTACATAATCCAGGAAGAGGAAGTAGAAATCCTCTGCCACACCACGTGCACAACTTAATTTGAGGAACAGACACTGGATCAGGTGAACGAATGGAGTAATCAGGCCAAACATCTGAGATAGGATCTACTTTATTAGAATTGTTTCTCAGTGCTAATAGCTAAAGGGAATAAAATACATTTTAATAGTCAGTGTATTGTGGGATAAGGAACAAGTAGAACTAGAAAAAACCAATTTTTTTTTAATTACTGTGCCAACAAAAAGCCGGATGCTGCATAAATTGAAAGCTCTCTGCAAATGTTTACTGAGAGCTACACTCAAGTGGTACAAGCACAGTGTAATGAAGGAATAGCAAAGCTCAGGAGTAGTCTTCAGGAAGGAACAAGCCCCTAAACCAAATGCCAGCTTTGTCAAATCAGATGCTGCATTAAGCATGCCACATGTTTCCTTTCTCTTACAGTCTTTGGCCAATGGAAATGTTTTGAATATGGTCTTATTCCTCTATTAGAAAAGCCTGTCCTTATATTATGGTATCAAGTAAGTGTCTGAAAGATATCTAGCACTTCACAGAGTGCTGGACTCTGCTATTTCTTCCATCCACTGTCTCCTGTTCTCTTCCATTGCATCTCCTTCTCCCACTCCAGTTACACTTCTCTTAGGTTCTCAGGTTGCATTCACACATGATCACCACAGTTATCAGAAGGATGAGTAAATCCCATCTAGAAGGTGCATCTGCCTCCTTCAGTGCTGGTTATTCCTAAGTGCACCATGTCTCACATTCAGGAGTTGGAGTAGTCATTCCTTAAAATTGAATGCCTCCAATCACCCCTGCAAAAATGCAAAAATCTTTCTATTTCACCCAGTACTTATTTTTTCAGGGCATCTTTAAGACAGGGTGATCAGAATAATATCTCATGAGTAGAATGGACACTCACAAATGTGAAGTCAAATTCAGTAACAGTCATCCACTGCCAGCCTGTGGAAGGGAAACTGGAACTAGTAATGTATAGCTAACAGCAGCTTGTAATGTGTCTGTCCAGTGATGCACCTAGTAATGGGAAAACTAAAGCAATTAAGTATAACTTAAAATTAATACTGGATATCAGGCAGCCACATAGCCTTGAAAATACAATTTTAAAACAAGCTCTAAATATTCAGTTTGATATTCTAAATTGCTAGCTACACTTTGAAATTGTTAGTCACTTAGCCACATCAGTGAGCCACTGTAGGTATGAGATGTAAGAAAACTTGCAAAAAATGCAATGACTAAATGGTTTGTTTCTACAGCAAGAACATGTGACATAGAACATATATACTCAAACCATAAAAAAGAGTAGTATTACAGCACGTTGGTTCTTAAATCCACTAATTTCTATTTCATCTTATCCACTGATTTAACACAGTGAAAAGGTAGAAACAGGAGTAAAAATAGGTAAAAATTGAACATGGTATTAGGAGAAAAACAGAGCCAGAAGAAATGGCACAATCAGTTACAAGTGCTGCATGGCACTTGGATGTGGCTTTTGTCTCCGGTGTCAAAGCGTGCTTTGAAGTTTTTGTATTCTCAGTCTGAACTCTTAGAAGTTTTAGCCATTCTGCCCTTTTAGACTTTTTGCATGTACTGAAACTGCAAAATACTTTACATCATTTAGTTACTGATACAATTTTTCCAGTATGTTTTAATTGCAAAAGCCAATTTCCTATAATTACATTCAGGAAGCTAAACCACTTTGTCTTAATACATTTTTGTCTTATAAGTAATTGTGTAATCTTCTCCTACTGATATCCACAAGAGTGTTCAGGAATAACTGAATAACTTGTCAGTAACTGCATACACCTACTGTTTTTTAAAAGTATGCTCTAATGATATTAAAGCTGTTCTTATTAAAGAAGTAAACCCACTTCATTATTCCATGTTGCAGTCAGAGCAAATCAAGTCTATATGGAAAATACAAACTTGGTGACGAAAGAATGGCAGAGCCATCTTGCAGACAAGATTCAAGTGTGATGGAGCAGCAGGAATCAGAAATTTTGATGAGCTGAAAACATCTGAGAATAAACAGGCCATGAGCCATCTGTTGCTGTATCTCCTCACCATCTGAAGTTCCAAATAAAATCTGAGATTTTTATTGTGCATTTAGTGAGGACCATTAATCCCCAACTCTCTAGGCTTTATACAAGTGTCTCAGCATACTTTGCTCCAACGCAATTTTAAATAATTTGTAAAGGATTCTTTATATATGGTAAATCTATAAACATTACTACAGCTGTATTTAAGTTCTGCATTGGTTGAGTCAGAATGAAAGTTATGAAAACATATTACAGGTAAATTTTGACAACCAAATATTTTTACTGCAGAAAAATAGCTGTGTTTATAGTCTCAATTCCCAAACCTAAAATTAAACATACCGGTGCACCTGCAATTCTGAATGTTAATTTTTAGGATGATTTGGCTTTGGTTTTTTTTTTTTGTGTTTGTTTAGCATTGGTTTGGTTTCTTTTTAAATAAGAAAAACCCACACATCAGAAACATTGATTATTTTCCTTATTCCTTCACTTCCTATTCCAAAGTACTAATCACTATCTAAATTTTACATCTATACACACATACACAGAAACACACATGCCACCTTACTTTTAGATAACTTTCTCTTATTCCAAGGAATCACTGTCATTTTTAAGCTATCTGTGAATAAGTCAATCTTGAAAACACATGAATAATAAACACACATTTTTATTTTTCCCCATTATCATTACTGGAACCAATAGAATTTTATTTCAGGTTTGTTTCACATCTGATTCCTCTCAGCTACTTACTCCTAATGTCACATGGTTTACTTCTCTCAGCATAGTAACTGTGCTGCAAATCATTTCTCTGGATAAAGACCCAGCATATTCCATCCTGTCTCTCCTAATGCAGAACCCAACATAATGGGATGCAATGGATGCAACTTTACAGAATGTCAAAGGTTTGGAAGGGACCTTAAAGATCATCTAGTCCCAAACCCCTTGCCATGGGCAGGGACACCTCACACTAGACCAAGTTGATCAAGGCCTTGTCCAACCTGGTCTGGAACACTTCCAGGGTTGAGGCATCCACAACCTCCCTGGGCAACCTGTTCCAGGGTCTCACCACCCTCACATTAAAAAAATTCTTCCTAATTTCTAACATCAATTTCCCCTCTTTCAATTTGTACCCATTGCTCCTCGTCCTATCACTACAGTTCGTTATGAAGAGATCCTCTCTGGCTTCCCTGTAGGCCCCCTTAAGGTAAGTAGGATTTGAGATTTAAGCCAAGCTGTTGTATTCAGTTTCCTTCCTGAAAAATGGTGTTATTTCTTCAAAAAGAATTTTTTAAATATCATATATACTGAGCTAGTTTCCCTAGAATTCTCCCTCAGTCTGGATTCTAATGCGTCTCAGGAGTCCAAGTTAAATATCAGACCTTCAATACATCAAAATTTGTGTTCAGACAGAAGGTGTTGGAAACATAATCATCCTTATTATTTATACTCAAGAAGAACAATTAAATAAAAATAGCAGAAGCATTTGAAGTACATGAAGCTCTTAATATTATGAAGGTTTTCACTAAAATACAAGCCCTACTTATGCCATAAAACTTGCTGAATTAACTCTTCCTTGCACTGTAAATCTTCTCCACTTGAGATGTACAAGCAATGGACTGGAGACTGCTACTCTTACAGATGCAACAGGTAGTCTAGAAAAGGTTTTCTCCTTTAAAGCAGCATCACGTTAGCCAGATGCCTACTGTAAAGTGAAATGCTGTGCCTGACAAAATTTGAGACTATTACTCTACAGATGTCTTCCATACCCAAGAGGCTTCACAGAAGGACTGAAAAGTCTTCAGTAGAAAAACATTCGTATTAGATCAAAGGCTGATGGACTTGCACAGAAAACTCAGTTATTCAAACAAAGATTTTCTGTGATGAAATAATTTATATACTCCCTACATATTCTGAAAAACATGACAGAAAGGCCTGTAGTTGTTTCTATTTTTCAGAACTCTCTTCTTTTAAATACTGTGCGAAAGTATATCCTCTACCATGTTATTTTGCTTCAAGTACCACCTTCTAGCTTTCATTCAATTTTGTA
The DNA here is from genome assembly GCA_013398175.1 of Climacteris rufus. Taxonomy (NCBI): domain Eukaryota; kingdom Metazoa; phylum Chordata; class Aves; order Passeriformes; family Climacteridae; genus Climacteris; species Climacteris rufus. The sequence continues at coordinate 503,132 of VZRZ01005950.1, read as the reverse complement.
TTGATTTTGTATTTCAAATGCAATTCATCATTACTGAGAACTGTCTCTAGCATTTGCTCAGCAGAGACTACTTTCTGTTTCCTGAATACCAATTAAGTGCTATGGAATACTGAAACAGGCTTAGGGTTGAAAACCTTTTCTTCTAAGCCATACTTCACTTGAGATTGAAAACAGCTTTAAAGGATGCCCATTCTCATACTATATTCATCCACCACCATGTTGGCAGACTAGATGTTCATGGTAAATCCCTTCCAAAGGATATATTCCATATTCTGCCTCTTTCTTATTTAAATTTTTAACTTCCAACTTTGTACTACCAAAAACCACTGCAAATTATGACTCAAAGGAGTGCTAATGTTCCAGATATAGTTTGTTAAATAAAAATACTGAATAAAAGTATAAATTACATCAGTTGTGACTACCAAAAACCACTGCAAATTATGACTCAAAGGAGTGCTAATGTTCCAGATATAGTTTGTTAAATAAAAATACTGAATAAAAGTATAAATTACATCAGTTGTGACTACCAAAAACCACTGCAAATTATGACTCAAAGGAGTGCTAATGTTCCAGATATAGTTTGTTAAATAAAAATACTGAATAAAAGTATAAATTACATCAGTTGTGTCTGGAACTGACAATGGCAGAGGTGACATCCTCACAACCAATGTAATCAAATCTAGAGTTGTAGCACTTTCAGATAACAGAAATAGAAATTGCACTTTATAGGTAAACTATGAATACATGGAAGTTATTTTCTAAATGCTGAAGTCTCCACATTTTTCTGTTGTCTCCTCACATTCAGTAGGTACTCATTTTCATCACCTATCCTAACTCAGAAACCCTATGGTATAGCAGCTTTCTCTTTACACAGTTTCACTAGGACTCAAAGTGCAGCTTTGCTTTCTCAAAATGCCCAGGACAATTTTAAAAACAAGATTCTGAAAAAAAGCATCATCAAATGAAATGAAGTCTTTTTATTTCCATAGACTCTGAAGGTTGCCTACTGCTCAAACTTAAGGACAAAACAAGCACAATCTATATTTTAATTCATCCTTTTAAAAGGATCTATGCCTGTGCATTCATTGTAGCTGTATACATGTGACTCAAATATTTAAGCACAATACCCATTAAGACCCTAAATTCCATTAACAGATGATTTAACTGTATTCATACTAAAATTTATAGGGTTGCATACTTAAGGAAGCCTGCAGTGAACAGAGGGGTTCTACCCAAGATGAGACTTGTTGAAATGTATCAGCTGAGAAACACAAGATTTTTAAACTCCAAACATCAGGTTTGAAAACTGTACTTCAAAACCACATTTTGGGAGTTGCTTGGGGTAGAATTCTTGTCTAAGTCAAAAAAAAACTACAAAACCAGTCACTAAGCCACACTGTAAAAGCTAGATTTGTCTATTCTCACTTACAATCAAAATAAAATTATATGAAATTAAACTAGGATTTAAGCTAGCACTTTATAGTCCCTTCAGTCTGTAGCTCCTTGATCACTTTAAAGCAGAATAAACCAGCACCACTGTCAAAAGAATTGATCCTGTCCTCTCTACAAATCCCAGCCACTCATACACCCCTTAGACTACTACAAGTCTTCACTCAGTCACACAGTGAACAGAATTGGGAAATTGATCCATGTCCAATTAATCAAGAAGAAAAAGATCTTCCTAGGGAGATGCATCCAAAATTGCCTTCACTGCTTCCTCATTTATCTCCCCAGTTCTCCCAACAGAAATTAAAATAAGGCAAAGCCACATTTTAGGACCTCCCAGCATGACATTGGCCATACTGCTCTGAGGAAGCAGCCAGACCTGCCTGAAACAAATGTTTCCTGTTTGCTACAGGCATTGGAGGCAAAGCTATCAAACTTTGGGATCAATATGACATCCATTTGGAAAACTGTTTCTGTGGAGACTGCTTTAGGTATCTCACTTTCAATACATTTGGCTGAAGTGGCTGAGGCTGTTGCTTGGGTGGTCTGTACAACAGAAAGGCTGAGTCAAACAGAGTCAAACACACCTTCACAAATCAGCCTTTCTTCTGAGATGGTTTCTGAACATCTGGGCTGTTCAGACACACAGTGTGACACAGCTGGTCCTTCATGCACAGGACCACCAAACACAGCCTGCTTATGTCCCAGTAGTCCAAAATCAGTTTGAAGCTGTAAAACCAGTAAGACTACCCTGGCACTTTCACAAAGACAGGGCTTAGGACAGAGCAACTGTCAGCTCTGCTGGACTGCTCACACTTAAACACCACGTAATATGGGCTAGAAGAATCCAGGAAAGAGGCACAGGCAAGGCATATCCATAAATATTTACATTTGGTACTTTTGCAATGATTACATGCTGCTAGGTTTAAAAATGCTCTAATTAGAAATTCAGATAAAAATCAGACTGCAGTTAAGACCAAGGCTGTTATAAAGCCTTATATATCCAGCTGTTAAAAGCCTGTATATAAGACCAAAATTGTTATTCATAACTGTTTCTAAGGAATAGGTGTCCACCAACATTTTTGAGGACTACCATAACACACTCTCTACTTTCCAATTTTAAAATCTGAATGGATTCTTCCTGTGTAATTACACAATTCCAATCAGCTTTATTCAGGTTTCTTTTTACATACACAAAAAACATGCCAAAGAATTCCACTGCAATGAAGCAGAGGCTACCTACACAGAGCTTTTGTAATTTTAAATTCTTGTGAATTCAAAGTCTGAGACTTTATTACTATTGTTACAAGGTGGTCAGCAAGAAGCCACACATTATCTCACAGTGCAATTTGTCTTCTAAAGACTGGAGAAATACTAGTCAGTGTATGAAATCTGACATGAAGCCTTTTTGAAAAAAATATTAGTCACTTTTCAAACTCATCTCACTTGCAGCTGACTTTTCACTGTGAAACTGGGGTCAAATTGAACAAAAACATTAGTTTTTGCCCAAAACTTTCCTCTCCATCATGAGGAGAGAGCTCATAACTTAAGATATTAACTCTGTTTCCTTATATCCATGTTGGTATGGAAGAAGCTTACCATCCATTTCTTAAATACCACCCTTTCATAAGGAATAAAATTTGAGTGGCCAGTTTCTTCAGAGACAGCAGAGTTGTGCAACAGCTAACATAGTCAACAATACAACACATATCAGTTTCATTTTTAATGGAGGATATATATCCTTGCTGAGAAAGGATTACAGGTAAAAAAAAATCCCACGGAATTTGCTAAAGTACAATGCAGAAAGTTTTGTTTACCAACAAAAACTACAATTCAATTTGGACAGTTACTCACCTGAAGTCACACTTTCTAATTTTCCTAAGTACATCTGATGTTCTCTAATTCAGTTCTCTAATTCATACTACACTGTGCTAGTATGTGCAAAGAAAAGAAGAGGATTTTTCTGCTTACCTCTCTGCCAGCCTTTGCTGGAATCTGTCCTTGAGTTTCTCTCAACTTGCGAGCATTGTCAAGTTCTGCTTGCAGTTCTGAAGCTAATTCCTTCAAAGAAAGTGATAGTACTCCACTTTAACCATTTAGATAGTACTTTACTTTAACCATTTTAAACTTTTAAGAGACTTTCATATCAAAATGAACTATCCATTCCATTTTTTGTGGTTTAATATAGTATTTTAAACTCCAGTGACACAAAAGACTACAGAAAGCATGTAAATATAATTCACACAACTCTTTATAGGATGTAAAATGAAAAAAAATGTTCAGAATAGAGGCATCTGAAGTATAGAAACAAGTATTGCCATAAAAAGACCAGAAAAGGTATTCTTAGACATTATGAAGTTATACTAATAAATGTTTTGCATCGCTAAGCATAGATATGACTTTATGTATAGGAAGCTGAATAAGGAAGCCTGAACACATAATATCCATTTATTTTCTTTTTGTTCATACACACACATTTACACACACACCCCCACGCTGTGGGAATAGGGAAATATCGCTCAGACATTTTTGCTCTGCAGTTTCACATCTCTCTACACCTCAAGCCAAACTTTTGCACTTAAGACCTTATTTTGAGAATTAAAATGTACAAGAGGTAGAAAATGAGAACTGTTTACAGTCTTGTGCAAATTGGTTTTGATGCTCCTTCTCTCTCATCCGTCTATTAAATAAATACAAGTATTTTAGAATATTTTGGATTGCTAAGAATTGCCAAGTGACAACCTATCAACCTGTAAGAAACAGAGCCATTTATACACTGACTGCTCTGCAGTTTCACTGGACTCCAACAATCATGTCCATACTTGCAGCCCCGAAATTATGCCATTTGATCAACACCAAGCAGCAACGCAACAAAAATAAATTCAGAATTCATTTGGCCAACATGGCCAACCTCAAGCCCCAGCCACCAGGACGTGCTGTTACATAACCATCTGTTGTGGTGTGTGGGGATGAACTTGTTTAAACAAGCTGCATTTTCAATTTGATCACAGAAAAAAACCAAAAAAATATTTAAAATGCAACAAGGCAAGGATTAGCTATTTTCTTATTTAAACTGTTTTTTAAAATAACAGTAAAATTGTAATACTGATTTCTGCTACATGCTTTGGGACAAAACAAAATAAAATTATAGAATATTAGATGAATTAAACTTTCCCCACAGAACACCTGTATATTTTTTGTCAAATTACTTGGATTCAGTTACTGTCAGGTTGAAAATAAAAAGACCACATTTGTGCCCAAAATTTTGTTTGAGCAAGGCTACTGAAGCTGAGCAGTAACAAAAAAAAAGAAAGTTTATAAATTTTTGCTGCTCTCCATCAGTCTTTGGAAAACTTTCCCCTTTCCAGCACTTAAGCAACTAATGTATAGATAGCTTCAATCATTTTTCCCTGTAGGAAAATGTATCAAATAATATATCTTAAGTAGCTACACTAGTTCCACACAAACCTATCATATAATTATATTCATAAATATATTTTTCCTCACTAGTGTATGTTTTTTAGTATTAACTAGGAAAACTACAGATTAAAATATGGACACATCTATTTAAATCACTAACAGTCTACATCTTAGTAGGAAATACACTGCTTGAAGTTACTTTTAATTCACTTTTGAAGCTGATAAAATACAAAGTGTAGCTGTTCAAAATTTTAAAAGCTACCTACACACATCTATGTCTAAAGTCTGTGGAAAAAGAATTCATAATATAAAATTGGTTTGCAAAGAAAATATTTATCAAATAGACACTTCCTCCTAACAAAATTTGAATTAACTGATGGGGCTTTAACAAAGATCAACACCATGTCCTAATCCAGCAATAATGACAAAACATACTTAAACTTCCCACAAATCAAACAATCAGTGGCTCTCGGGAAATACTAATTTACCACTTGAAGTCGTAAGATGTTTTATTTATTACTATAAACACATATTCATTTATTCTTTCTTAATGATACAGATTTTGGTGCAAATATTATGTCCTAAGAGGCAATCTAAACAGGTGCAGGAAAAATGAATCTAAGAAAAAAATGCAAAGGCCCATAGTGACAGCACTTGCTTCTAAATATATTTAAACAGTTCTTTAAGAGCAGTTATTCAGAGCAAGCACTTGAAAAACACAGCTTAAAAACAAACAGACTGACCTTGTTATAACTGAAACTTCCAGACAGGATTATTGAAGGGAATTAACTCACTATAGCCATGTGTAATGTAGTAAATAAAATACATATGCTTCCAGAATTTAGTGCTCCAAAAGAGTAAAATTCTTGTTCCTTCAGGCTGCTGGCTGACACAAGCCATGTTAAACATGCAGCTGCTTCTCCCAGCTCCACAGACTCAGTCCCATTCAGAGCAGGCATTTTGTGGAGCTGACCACAAAGCATTCCCCAGTTGTTCTCAATGCAGAGCTGGATCAATGGCATATGCACCTCCTTTCAGTTTTTCATTTCTATATCTTAATTAATAAGCATGCTTATACAGCAGAGCTATGGACCACAAGCATCTACTTGTGACAAAGCTGATGAAGTAAGTAAAGCTCCAGACACTGTTTATCTTGTAATATAGACAGGGAGCTTTGTAGTTTTCATGTGCTCCCTTCCTAGTAAAAAGACAATAAATACTATTAAAAAGGCAGAAAACAACTGGTTTTGGATATGCTGCTCATCCTACAAAGCTTGGTGACCTGAGTCCTCTACTCTAGTCTATGAACCACTGTATTTAAAGCAGAAGTTACTGTAAAAGCAGTATCTTCAAATCCTACCAAACTCTGCAGGTCTTTACTTGCTTGAATCAGTACCCTTTAAAAAACCCAAACACTGAAATCACTGTGAGCTCTAAAGGAAATTTGCAGTAAATCGTGAGAGTTTTCCCAAGGCATTACCGTGTCTCCCATGAGTTCTGCTTTCACAATCCTCGCTCCCAGCCTGTTCATCTCCTCTTCACTAAGGACCCGAGGCGGCTCATCCTTTGATGCTCTGTAAAACACCAGCTGCACTAAATTCACAGAAACACAATGTAGTATTCACCTGTGTAATTAGGTATGATAAGCCTACTATATTGGTATATATGCTCCGATTGGCAAATAATTGAAAACAATGTATAAAAATATATTTGCAGTCAGAAGTTGCCAAGGACTCTGAAACCAAAGAGCTTGAATAAAATTTTTATGAGGCTTGTTTCCTTTTACTTTAGAGATCAATTAATATGAAAAGCAATATCTGTGAACATTTTCCCAGCATGAAAAAACAGTCAAGAGTCAGTAGCAGGTACAAGCAGGAAAAAAACAAGGGAAAGAGAAACAGAAAGAATTATTTCAATCCACTCTAATTTTTCTTTCTGGCTTTGGTCATGCTTTTACTTCTCAGCTCCAGCAAAATCACCCATTTCTGAGTTATTACACTCATCAAATGGCCTTTCATTTCTCAAAAATTACTTATTTTCCCATATTTATCTGCTCACAGTACAATCTTCGCCTCTGAACATGTAATGGCTGATGCAGTGGCATTTCCGTGGAAAATTAACTGCTACCATTTCAAAAACATGAAGCCCTAGAGAAGCCACAGTAATAAATAGTATTGCATCTTAATTCTAATATTAAAAAGTCAGTATATGAGTTCTTATGATATTTATTAAATAAGGTCTCTAAGAAATATTGCAAAGAGGCATCAAACAAGTTTGGCTCTTATTCTCTAACCCCAGGAAAGACTAAAATCAACTAACTCTAAAAGTAAAGTATCTAACACAACAGATGTAACACAATAGATATTATATTGGTTACTGCTGTTAGAAGGAGAATTCCCTCTACCATCATATCACTACTTGGTATGATTTAACTCTGTAGGATTTGAAGAATGGGAAATCTTTGAAGATGGTGTCACCTTTAACTGCCAGATCTCCCCAGTCCTGAGAAAATTACTGAAGTCACTTATGTTCGTTTTCAAAATGTCCAATCCAAACCCCAAAATCTCAGCAGAATTTACTTTAACTTCACCAGAAACAAAACCCTCAGAGATTAAGTTCTCACTTCCTCTTAAGCTCTATTTTTCAAAATAAGGCAGATTATTTCAGAAAAGGGAACAAGAGGTGTTTATTACTTCATGTATGCTTTTTTTAAGTGGTGCTAGTGCTTGAATCATTGTCTGAACTTTTTGAGACTAGAGACATTGTTTTGACTTGCTTTTTATCTTGTCTCCAATTAAACTCTGAAGCAGTCACATTATTAAGTGTGACTTCCAGCAAATACTAGCTGATGGACTTTTCCTCTAGGGAGATCCCTTGGACACCCAATCAGCACTTTTAATTAACCTGTGTCATAACTGTCCAAAACACTTTGATTTATAGGCTGAAAAAACTTCCTCTATGCCTTAGAAGAGATAACATCTAAAAGCTATGCTTTCAGCATGAGAGATGAGGAACTGAACCAGCAACACCTATTAATTCAAGTCTTCACCTCAAAGAAGATTTACTTTGTGCCTGACTGACAACACCACTGAAAGAGTACATACATTACAAGTCTTGAAACTTTAGCAGGAAAAAAAAAAGCAGCAGCTTATAAATGACTTTCAACAGATAACTACTGCACATATCCAAACCTGAAATGTTCCAAAAGCCAGAATTGTCTAAAAAATTCTACATTAAACAAAAAAACCAAAAAAAAAAACCCCAAAAAAAACCAAAACAAAAAAAAAAAAAAAAAAAAAGACAATTTTCCTTGAAGGGAACAGGAAGACAGATCATTCACTGTTTCAAACCCACAGAATCTCAGGAGTTGAGAGTCAGCTTAAAAGAACTTGGAAATAAGTTATGTCAATAAGCAGAGGCTACATGGTTTTCCAGGCCTAAGTAAGCCCCACTTTACTAATAAGTCAGTTCAGTAATTGCATTGACTAAGAAATACAATTAAAATATCAAAGAAGATGCACAATTGGGTTTAACAGTACTAGAACACAAAACACATGCAAAAGAAAACATCAGCTGAACACTTTCTATGTCTAGTTCTCTTCTATGAGGAAAGGAATTAGCTCTTCTATCACCATAATTGAATTCTTTGAATGAATAAGCAAAACACTTCCGCACACAATCTCATTTCCCAAAATTTGCAGCTTTGTCCAGTTACAATTTGCATTGCACTTAGTAAATGTGGCAGTTAAAAAAAAGGTACAGTTTATTTGTACTTGCAATTAAAAAAAGCAAATCACCATTCTTTCACCAAAAAAAAAAAAAATTTGGTAAAAAGCAGGAGTTGCTTCTTTGAAGAAAACAATACTGAGGCAATGGTATCACTAAATTCCACTCAACAATTACATGTTCTACTAGGTCTGGATGGGATGGAATTTATGTTTTCCACAGATATGTGGTGATGCATTTCCCTCCACACCGTGCCTAGCTCTCCCCTTCCCAGGCCACTCTGCAATCCCAGGAATTCCCATTATGCTTTGGCCTTTGTGTACCAGAGCTGTGCAGTGAAGTATCCCCAGACTGTACCAGGACCTCCTGCCTGGCTAAGGTGGCAGCACACTGTCCACAGCCGGAACTCCTGCTGCCTGGCCAAGGCAGGGAACAAACGCAGAAATAACCAGTCATCTCCTGACAGCCTCTGAACATTACTCACCTGAATGGCAGCCCAAGTGGAACAGTACCATTGCTACTGGAATTTTCAAAATTCCAGTGACTGAGTCACACTGCAGCCAGGATGGAAATTCACTGATGACTAAAGCCCAGCATCTTGAGGCCCCACAAACAGAGGTGCTAAGCAGGGCCCTCTGAGCTCTCCTGGACCACAGTGGGCTGTGTCAGCATCGCACTCTGAGTGGAATGCCTCTCCAAACTCAGCAGCTCTCCAGTTTGCAAAGCTTGGAGCACTGTCATAGAAAGCTGATAAGGGGGCCTGGCCCAGAACTGTCCATTCCCTGAGGCTGAACTTCTGCCAGTTGAGAAATTCCAATACATTTGAAGTATTTCACTGAACTCAAGAGGAGCTCTTAACAGACACATTTTTATATATTCATAGACATACATATTTGTACATTTATACACATCTACCTCTATATAAATATCTCTTTGTATCCACGTGCATGTATGTGTGAATTGACCTAAGATACCTTACATCAAGTATAGTATGAATGTTGCAACCTCAGATCTATAATTAAGTCACTGTTGTGATTGTAGCAAATTCTACTGACTCACTTTGTAAATGTTAAATTAGTCAACAATTAAGTACTGCTAAAATCTTATGATTCATCCTAAAACTGTAAATAAATGTCAGACTGCTGCTATATCACAAGCCATGTAAAAGTTTCACCTGTGGTGAACTGATACTTTAAGATCACCTCTTGCTGATATCTTGGACAGTAATTCTTCAGGTGATCCAAATTAATTACAGATATAATCCTTGAGATGTAAACTGTTGATGAAGTCTGAGATTAAGAATGGACCAAGGTCCATCAGGAGTTTAGAAAGCAAGGGTCCACTCAGAACCTCATGACTCAGTGGAAGGGTCTCCCTTACCCTTTTGTGTCTTCAGTCTCTCTGTCTTCAGTGTAAAACATTCTAAATCAATTTTAACTCAGTTTTCCTTTATATGTTTCATTCATGTAGTAAATAATAGAGCGGACCTTGCCACCAAACTTTGTTAAGTCTCATTTTTATTGCTTTATAGATTTATATTAAAACCATTTTGCTAATACCTTAGATGGTGACTCTTTGAGCAACTCTAAACCACTCATTGGTGACCAGCAGCCCCTAAGGTGCTGTGCTTTAGACTTCACTGGTGAAAGGGCTGGCAACACATCGGTGTTTTGGCTGTTGCTGAACAGTGCTTACACCCCCTCAAGGCTTTCTCTGGTTCTCAATGTGCAACCCCAGCAAGTGGGCTGGAGTGAGCAGAGGCTTTGGGATGGGTCACAGCCAGGACAGACAAACTGGCCAAAGGGCTATTTCATGCCACATAGCATCATGCCCAGCAAAAAAACCCTGGAGAAAGCAGTCTTTCCAAAGCAGCTGCTGCTCAAAGACTTGTTTGGCATCAGTCTGCTCATGGGAGGTGGTGGGGGACTGACTGCCTTTGCATCACATGTTGTTGCCCCTTTCCTTCACTCATTAAATTGCCTTTATCCAATAGTGAGTTTTTCCCCCTTTTGGTCTTCTGGTTTCCCTCTGCAGGAGGGAGAATAAGCAAGCAGCTGGGACATGCTTAGCTTCTTGCTGGGCTCAACACACCACACACTCAAAGCAACAACCAGCTCCACACCTTTTGGCCCATCCCTGTCCCAGCCCTCAGGGCAGGCAGAAAACAACTGTGGATTGGGCAGACCTTGTACCCGAAATAAATTCATGAACAAACCAGGACTCCAGGGGTGAGGAAGTCTCATAGGTTTCATTTCAGACTCACCATTCTAACCAGACATTTACAAAGTGCATTTACCTGGTAAACTCAGGCACTTCAGTAGAATAACTATTGGGGCAGTATGTAGAAGACAAAGGATCACTACATTTGAATGTCTAATAATGTCTCATTATTAGGTTATCATTATCATTATCATCACAGGTTTAATGCTAGCAGATCTTTTTTACAGAGTAACTAAAACAACTATAAAAATATACTTCTCATTTTCCAGCAAAATAGCACCTAGGCAAACAATAAACAATAAAACAAGATACGACAAACACTTATGAATGTGACTTTCCATAGTGTGTACAACCTGGTCATGACAGAATTTGGAACTACTCATGCCATTATTTATATTCAAGCTCATGCTTAAAAAAAACCAGATGAACTGAACATCATACTAATAATTTATATTCTTGCTATCTATGAAAACTTAAATTTCATTGGCTTCTATCAAAGTATAGAAAGTAAAATCTGGAAAAAATACCCAAAATACAAAATTATAAAGAACTGTGTAGACTAAGATGCCTGTTTCTAGTTAGTCATGCAGTACCCATTAATGTACATTTTTTTCTTTGCAAATGCACACTGAGGTATCTAAGCACTACATGTAGGAACAATTATAAATAAAATAAATACTTCAGAACCCCCCTATAAGAAGTTTTTTTCTGTAAATAACTGACATAAGCATATAAGAAAGAAGGAATTATATTTGATCCTATTTCATCAAAAGCTTTTCTCAACCAAATCATATCATTCTTCTTACATACTCCAACCATGAATATTGACTTGTTCAGCTTTCCCTATAAAATAAAATCACACTGACGCAAAAATACTTTTGCACATGCCTATAAATTATTGGAAAGATCTGAAAGAAAGAATCCACAGTAATAACCACACTAGTCAGAGCGGAAGAACCAGCAAGCTGCTCATACTGCAGAACAGGAGGCCTTGAGCAGAGCAAAAGGTCAGTTCTCTACAAATCACTTTTCTGACCACCTCTCTTTACTACTCCCCATTGTCTTTCACAAAAGCAAGTCAGGGAAAATTAAATTCCTGCTGTCTATTAAGTTTCCGTTTCTCTTCCCAGTCCTTTTAATCCTTCTTCTCCACAGAAAATCCACTTTCTAATCAATACTTTGTACTGGTTTTCATATGCAACTACTTTAGCATATGAGCTCATCTCCCAAGTGGCAAACCTATCCCTGCTGTATTAATTATTTCAGATTTTAGTCAGCATTTTCTAACATTTCAAGTTTGTATTTTAGAAATCCAATGACAATTAAGATATTTTGCAAGCTTTTTTTGCCTAAGAGGCCAATTTTACTGCAGTGTGAACTAACATTAGAAAGAAACAGAAAATAATCTATCATTAGCAATTCTCAAATGTGCTGAGAAGACAGGTCAAGTAGGGAGTGTTCACTACTTCTGCTTAACTTACTTCTAGCTGCCCTTAGATGGAGCCTAAGACTCCTCCAGACTAAAGAGATCTGAGATCATCAATGCTTATACTGTTCAAAAAGGAGATAGAGCTTCTGGTATATTTTGCCATGAAAAATACAGCAAATAAAAAACATATAAAGATGTTCATAGCATACCTAGAGCAGGATGTTTTACTGTAAGATAACATCTGTGTCTTCTCAGAGGTATCACTTGTGTGCTCCTGTCGCGACTTCTCTTTTTCGTCACTTGGAGTTCTTTCCCAACTATTGCCATCAATTTGTTCCCTAGTACCTGATGATTTTTGACCAGACATTAATTTCTCATTGTTATCTTCTCTGTGTGTTTTGGTCCACAGTGCAGTATCCTCACTAGGTTTCTGGAATCGGCTGCTCAAAGAGCTGTGAGCTGGCAGTCTGGAAGAGGACTGCTGTGACTTGTCTCTAGGTGAACTGTAAGATGATAAATCATCTTCAGAGGGTTTCAAAAATTTGTGTTTCATGTTGCTTAGAGATGAACTCTTTTCCTGATTTCGTTTTTCTCTGGAGTATTTTTCTGCTTTGGAGCTGTAGCCCCTTAATACTGAGTCCATGCTACTGTGTCCACATTCTTGGTCTGCTCTTGACACATCTCTTTTGTAACTTCTCTCTTCTTGTTTCCATCCCTTGCCATACTTCTCCCTGTTTCTGTCATCTTCATCTCGTGTCACCTTTTCAATATGCTGTTCTTTCTTCTCTTTCTCACTTTGTGAATAGTCAGACTTCTTCCATCTTCCACTTCTGTGATCATTTTCCTTTTTGGGAGCAGCTTTTTCAGCTTCTTCTAATCGTGACTGAAATACCTCCACTGACTATAAGAAAGAATAAAAAAGTCATATTGGTTTTAAGACAATGGGGTATTGTGTAAGTATTTTAAATTTGCTATAGGAACCCAATATTAAAAACATTTAACAAAAAAGAAATTATATAAAAGGCTATGTAGCTTTAAACTCTTCATGACTTGAGAGAAGCTTCAGAGGCTGTTTTTTTCCTGCTTCTTTTCTTATGTTTTACACTACACTACTTGTGCCTTTATATGAAGCATCTGCTAGTATGAAGAAAATTTAACTGAATATCCTTACCCCATATCTCTCAGCTACAACATCCTCAAAATTTCGTTTCTCTCTCTCAGCCTGCTCCTTCATCCTTTGGTATGATTTTCGCAGCCAACTTAGTCCAGCATCTTCTACCACTGTAACTGAAGTAGAAAACAAAGAGAGGCTGTAATTTTATATCTCAAGTAATTATTCCTATTTTACCTTACTCTGTATGTGACATTAAACTTTCACCTAAACACTGTAAAAATCGAAGGGGTGCAAAAGAAAAACAGAATTAATACACTTGTACAATTACAATGTTTTCATAAATTATAAATTTTCAAAATTTTCATAAAGGCTGATTATACCTCAGCAATACCACTGCTTTAACTTAGGCTTCTCTAGTTCATCACAGAACACAAGCAGTTTCCAAGACAAGAGTGGCATATGAGAAGTTGTGGGGTTTCTTTATGATGTTAAAGAACCTTCTTGTTGTTTCCACTTTCTGTGTCCATTCTTTGGCATTCCCCTTATACACAAACAAGTGAATTCCCTTGCTCAGAAAATGAATGAGTAGCCCACTACTTTCCATTTGAGAAGCTAACAGAGGTTTTAACATTCTGAACACACACTCACTGATGCCTGTCACCTCATACAGATTGCTGATCTCTGTAACTCCTAAAAGTGGACACAAGCCTAATGGCTCCTGGGACAGACTGTCCACAGGGAAATGCTCTCAAAAAGCCACAGAAGCCACTCTTCCCTGTTGACAGAATACAAGGACACTTCTTATCACACAATAAATGTTTCATGACATTATGAAAAACACTTTTATTACTGTGTTTGCTGAAAATCGGCGGGATAACCCCGGGGTAAGGAAAGAAGCGAAAAGGCTACAGAAATAATATTTTTCACAAACTGCATCTGTAATGTACTTCATTTTGATGTGACTCAGACTTCTGTGGGTGAATACTTTAAAACTATAATTTGTGCAATAGAATGAAAGGAACCAAATGAGTTGACAACAATTTATCTTGTCTTGGTTAAATCATGCTTTCCTTTAATTAGTTCAAAATGGAGAATTTCTGTAAGGATATTGAAGGTCAAACCACTCAAGATTAAAAATCAGTGAAGAGAAATTCTGCAAAACAACGTACTATGATATTAACCCAATATTCACTACCATCCAAATTCTACTTTATTTCCTATGTTATTAATAATATACATATTATTCATAATTCCATTAGAAGAACATTAGGAGTAATTTGTTCGCAACACAAAGACCAGAAACTGGAGACAGAAATATAAGATTACTACTAAAAGTTGCTGTTTACCTTTCTTAACTGAAGAGTCTTCATCCTTGTCTGGTGGTAAACCTGTACCACCATCTTTCCAATAGGGATTGAGTTCTCTCTCAGACAGCATGGCCTAAAACAGAAATAATTTGAATGTGTGTACAGCATATGATTCGCGTTTTATAGAATATATGATAAATTCTGAGGGACTTGTATGTGAAGTCTATGTTATATTGTCAATTCATCACCACCACTATCATGCTGTATACATCTGCTGTACACATTGTTTTGGGTAGCAAAGAAAAAGAAGACACACTGGTGTAGAAAACACAAGAGTATAAACCTGCATGGACAGCAAGTGGTTGGGTGGGAGAGCCTATAAAAATCATATTTTTCTAGGATTAAGAATACATATAAATTGTCATTAACCATATAATACATGCTGATATTCTGTTGATTTCAGATGTCCACATTAAATGGTTCTTCAACAGCTCTGAAATAATGTTCAGGAAAAAAAGATTATGTGGAGATAAAATTAAAAAAAAAATTAATCCCCTCTCAAAAGACAATAAGCAAAGCACTGCATAAAACACAAGAACAGTGATCCAGGTCAATGTGGTTCCAGGATACAACACAGCTAATGGAAAACCTAATGGCAACAAAGAGCCTACTGCGTGTGAGTTGTGAGGACAAGGAAATATTAGATAGTGATCAGTAATTATGTTTTCAGATCAGACTATACTGGATTTAAGGAGATGAATGAACAAATGAAGGAGACAGCAACTGTATGTAAACAGAGTTAATTTAATGACAGCAACCCCTTCTCCAGCCAGACCCTGACTCACCCATGTGTTCAGCAACAACTGAGCCATGAAAGGCACAGCAACTGCTCTGAATTCTTCCTTCATGAAAAAACAAGCCTTGGCACTCTAAACTTTCACTAAGTAATTTAAATAAGCTTTTATCACACAAAACAATGGTGCTCCTTTCACACACCATGGAGAAGAAGGCCAGACAAACAGTCTGCCAGTTACTAACAGAACTTAGTAGTAACAGAAGTGCCTTTCTCCTTATCTAGTTTAAAGAAGATAAAGCCCTTTCTCCACAAGATAAGCCTCATGTATGAAGCCTTCCATCCAAACAGACCAATTTAATTAAAATAATCATCACTCAATGCATCAAGCATTATTTTTAATAACAATAAAGACTTGCACATTTGAACCAATTCATTAGTTCATTCATCACACAAAATTTAGTAAAATGCAGAAAAAAAAAATTAAGATACTAATTCCTCCTACCTGCTCAAGTTCTTGAGCTTTCTGTCGTTCCAATACTTTTTCTTTGTGTCTTTCACCTTTGACAGCTGCTACTGAGGTTGTTTTCAATGACATGAAGTTTAAATTCATCCATTCTTCTCTCTTTAAAATAAACACAAAGAATCAGTGTTCATAATTCCAACAAAAACATGGCTTATGTACAAACCAAACCAGTGCAACTGCTGACAAATGTTGCTGACAAGAAACAGTACAAGTTCTACAAACATATATGAAACACTTTAATGAAAAGCAAATATGATATTAAGAATGCTAATCTTTCAATTTTTTAATACTCACACAAATTTCATGTCTCTCTGTAATTTGAAATACATATTTACAATTGTATTTAAGACAGGAGTAAACATGCAGATTGTACAGACTGCTAATTATCAGCATAAACAGGCACTGTACACCTCATCTGGTTAATTCTAATCTCACAATCTATTACATCTCTTCTAGCGTATACAAAATCTGCAACCAGTATCTGAGCATAGTTCATACCTCAGACATCTAGGCACTAACTGCATCCTCAAATTCAACAGCTATATATCTAAATTCTGTGTACTGTACCCACAATAAGAGGTAGAAAACTGCACTTACAAAACCCAAGCCAGACCAAAGAGATTTTTAAAATGAGGACTATGCTAAAGCAAAGCAGCACACTAAAAGACTATATATACCTACTACCTTTACACAAGTAAAACCTGAAGCCTCAAAAGCAAGCAGTGACATACACATTGTAAGCAACTACTCCATAAAAGCAAGTATTTGGAGCAATTCTATGATCCTAGTATAGCAACCAATATGACAAGATTACATCTATTTTGAAACATGTCCCTGTAGAAGAATCTTCCTATCTTCAACAGAGTTCAAGTCTGAGTTGTCAATCTGAACAGATGCTCTATGCCACTTTGTCTCTGTTGTTTAAGAATTATATTAGGCAAGATGAGAGAGAATTTCAGAGGTGAAACACAACATTCCACTTCTCAGATCTCCTCTAAGAAAGAGAAGGAACTGAAAAATAATCTATGTTCAAGTGATTCAATAATATCTATGTCCACATTAGCAAGCAATGTGCATCAACAAGCATGGATATGCATGGGACCTCTGGAGGTCATCTGGTCCAAACCCCTGCTCAAGCAGGGTCACCTAGGGCCAGTTGCCCAAGATCACATCCAGATGGGAAATATATCCAGGGATGGAGATTCCACAGCCTCTCCAGGTAACCTGTGCCAGTGCCTCATCACCCTCGTGGTAAAACAATGATTCTTGATGTTCAGAAGGAACCTCCTGGATTTCAGTTTCTGCTCATTGCCTCTGGGCACCACTGAAAAATTTCTATTTCTGTCTTCTACATAGGCTTCAGATCTGTGGTTTGGAGATTTGGTTTTTGTTTCTGTCTTTCCTTTTTTTTTTAAGTAAGCACTCTGGACTAGTCCAAGATTGGTCACATGAAGCATCTTAGGTAGGCTTTGAGAACACACCTTCTAACTCAGTTTAATCCAACAGGATATGGATTTATGTGCACCAAGAGTTCTTCATTATGTGAGACCAAAAAAAAAATCAGGGATGCCCATTAAATTCCTGTTAAAAGCACATTCTTTATCCAAAATCAGACAAGTCTAGGAAATACATTATACAAAAAAAAATGATTTGCAGTATAAATTATCAAGACATACAAATTACTTCATACTTTTCCAAGATAGAATTCAGAGACCCTTTTTATTTCTCATTACAAGATGCACAAATTCAGAATTAAAAACAGGAAATTTTTAAAAATTAGACACTGAATTAAAAATCAGTTTCAGATGACTAAGGATGTCATGGTATATGACTACATTTGTTACTAAAATCACCACAGTTCATGTCAGTATTACACCATTTTCCAGAATAAGTACTGCTCATTGGGCAGAGAATTCACTCAGGAAGATCAAAAGAGGCATTGATACCACAAATATTATTGCTGCAAAGTTCTACAATACTCTTTCTTGTATCTGTTTAAGCATCATAGAAGCAAAAATTCATTCAGTTGCAGAACAGCCTCCAAAATTATGAAGAAAAAATAATGTCCACTCAAGACCTTCAAGTTGATCTCTTCAAGAAATTCAAGCTAACTTGTTGTAGAGCCTCAAAACATGATAAAAGGAATTGGTGCTGGGCAACACTGAGAGTAGCACCTTGTTATACACTAAGAACTATTAGGTAGAGAAGTTTTCCAGTCAATGAAAAGCAGCATTTACCCAGCTAAACAAAGACATTTGTCTGTAAAATAGGTTTTGCTCCACATACTGCAAAAGAGCTCCCAAGAAACCTAAGCAGGTTTCATAGGCTGAATTTATCTCTAGAGTAGCTGTGAGCCTGCTCACCTGCAGGGAAGGTTCTTTCACAGCATCTGGTTCCTTGCTGACCTTCCAAGGCTCTTCTGTGTCATCTGACTGTGACACATTTGACTCAACCCATTCAACTGAAGAATCCTAAACAGAGAATTCAATGTAAAGAATAAAAATAATACTTTAACACACTACTTGATAACATGCAATACTACCAATAATCTGCAATACTACCAATTATACTGATAATCAAAATTAATGCTGATTAGCATTACTAATATAATACTGTTTAATATTTTAAAATACTGATAATAAACCCAGAATACTGATATTCCCACGGAAGATTGTTCCTTCGTGATCAAAACATTCCACCATGCTGCATGAGCACATCACAGTCTGCAACACTAGCTCATACTGGCAGTTTATTTGCATCACTCTGCTAAAATTAAAACTGGCAGAATAAAAACAAAATCAAAACCAATTGACTTTATGATATGATAAAAACAAAATTTAAAAAATCTAAATATATTACTAAGCATGTCTCACATTCAAAAAGTTAAATCAGTTACACTGCACAATATAAATTACTGTACAGGCTACTGTCTCCCATTTTTATATCCAGCTTCCTATACTTGCACTTGCAAACTGAGATTTTTCACTTGAAGCCAATAGGATTCCACTGAAGTTTCTTTGCTATTGACATGAACCTGTCTTAGGAGACTTTGGATCAAAGCTACATCCAGGACTGTGTCGTATCCTAGGAGTCTCTGTTGTGATCTGAAGGGTTTTGGTGACTCCCATGGAGAATGTGGGACATTTGTGCCTTAGGTTACTGCCCACACTGGCATCAGAGTTCATCTCTGATATCGATCCCTGAAAAATAAATCTCTTCATTATGCACATTCCTTCACTCCATAAAAGAGACTCTCTGAAAATTAAAAACTGCACCTGACTTATACCAAAAATGCTGGGAGGGTGTTTTCCACAATGTGGCCAGAAGGCAGCACCCATATATTAAATGCAATCTCTGCACTGTTTTGCCAGAGTGCCCCTCCATGAGAAGGCATGTGCTTACACATTCAAATGCACAAGTCCTTCAGGCCCTGTACAACTCCCATGCTGTTGGGAGTGTCCATGGTTAAAAATCTGCAGAAAAAGGCAGAAGCAACTCAAGCTTACAATCAAAGTCAAATATTTGCAATTTCAGATTCTATCATATACCACAAACTACAGGGTACCTATGAGTTTTTCCTCTCTATCCCAGAATAAGGATCTTTTTTTTCATTTTTTTCTGTTGAAAAACCATAAATACCTTAGTTCCTAATGAATTAATTCAATATTATAAAATTCACAAGCACTCACATAACAGCCTATTTAAAATTTATTAAATACTCAGTATATTAAAATTGACAAATTCTGCCACAATTTTTCCCAAGAGAAAATTATTGCTTTTACTAACCATGTGTACCCACACAGAGATTAAAATGGTTCAAGTTTTAAGACTGTAATTTGAATTATTTTAAAATTTCTTACTTACTGAAGAACTATCGAGTAAATCATCCTTCTTTTCAGATTTTTGTTTCTTACTTTTCTTCTTTTCTTTCTTGGCTTTTTTTGAATGTTTATCCTTTTTCTTTTTTTTCTGCACAGAATGTTCCTACAAGTAAATGTTTGCAAATGAGATCCAGTAAACCAGATCAGTACCATTAATATAATCAAAACCTATTTACCAAACCACACTGAAAAAACAGACATAACTACCTTTTACTTTTACTACCCTCTCTCTCTTCTGTGTGGGGAGGGATGGGCTAGGATGGACTGGTAGGGGCAGGGAGGTCATCCCTCACATCCATAATCAATTTTTCTTCCCCTTCTAAGTATCTTTTTCATTGGAACTAAAGCATTATAACCATACAGATAATATCTACTACACTACATTTATTTTGGTCAAACCTATTTCTTTAGGTATCATTACATCATCAATACACATCTCTCCCTTGTTGAAATATCTGCTGCACTAAAAGTATTTGACAGTCAGAGGTTCCATGAAGGCTTCTGAGAATGACTGCATATGAGGCTGCTGTGAAGCCTTGAATCCTCCAGATTTTTTCCCATGGGACTATTATTGTCTTATAGCACTTGCTCTTCTGCTTTTGGTAGAAGTTAAAGCTGGAACTGAATGACAGAATTTTTTCCTCTTGGCTAGTAAAAGATTATTTCTACCTGTAAAAAAAGCTAATATCAAAGCATAAAGAAATCAGAAATTGGGAGGCTTTTCAAGATCATCTTAAAGTCCTCAAAGTCTTCTGTTCATACAAACATGCTGTAAAGGTAACAGTCCAATTCAATGATTTACAATTCCATCACCTTTTCCAGTTGCTCCACACGTTCATTCCCATCAGCAGGTGTCCGTGTATGTTCAGCTCGCAGATCCTTTAGCAGCTTGGAACTCTCCTTCTTTTCATAACTGATTTTGGCCTAAGATGAACAGAGAAGAAAAATAACCAGGTGGAGCTCAGTAGCATTTCCTTACAGACACAACTCTGCAAGCCACACTGACACAACCATACACAATGTTGAGAACTGCACTTGAGAATCTTTCCCTTTAGAGAACAGCAATAAAAATACTTTTGGATTACACATTAAAGGGGAAATTCAGCTAGAACATATCACACACTCTCCTTCCTCAAGTTACAGCTTTGCAGCTCCTCTATCACTGATTTCATCCCATCCTAAGTAAGAGTGACACAAAGACATTCAACTTCCATTCTGCATTCAGAGAAGACCTCTCTTACTACAGCCTTCATGATATGACATGACATGACACTGTACGACATAGTGGGCTTCTATGTTTCTAGCTTAAAAAATTCTCTGGGCAATTACTCCATTGCAAAGCACAGCTCACCATCTGTTAACAGCCTATCCTTGTGCGTGTTCAACTTCGAAAAGATCTCAGCCAGGTGCAAAACTGGGAACAGCAGGAGGCCACACAAATATTTCCAAGGAGTATACAAGTATGTAAGGATTAGCATTTTGGGCTGCAGAATGTTCCTCCCTTTCTGGTTATGGCGATAAAACTAGAAACACTTTTACCATTGCTTCTGAAAAACTAACCATCACCGCAAACAGTGTGAATTCCTGAAAAGGATTTTTACAAGCCACACCAATAAAATAATTATTTTTTCAGCCTCTCAAGTTCCCTCTATTACTTTCAGCATAAACATGACTTTCAGAAGCAAGTTTACTTCAATAGAACTTGTCTTTAGGAAACTCTTTATCCCATATATCATATGCCATATATCACATGCCATATATCATCACATCCTGAATAAACAGGAGGAAAATATTATTGTATATTTGTATATTATTACAACCCTAATTTTGTGTTAGATAAGTCTCACAAGTTTGAGCGTGCTTTTGGGTTTTTGTTTGTTTGAGGGGTTTCTTTTAAAAAAAATTAAAATCAAAACCAAAGCTAAAGGTGGAATTTGGAATTTTTATCCTTAAACAACAAGTTTCACCAGAAAACATTGTCAAACATAAGCCAAAAGAAGACATACAAGTTTAAAAAAGACCAATATTTAAAACAAACAAATAAAAATGTCTCAGGAGATTAGACAACAGTTGAGGTCTTTCCTCCTGGTCAGCTATTAGCTCTCTAGACACAAGCCTGTGCACTGCACAAGACAGTAACCCTCCTGTCACAGGCCAGTTTTCCTTTTCTCGATATGGCCAAGAAGGAAATGTGCAGCTTTTGTCCTGACTGAAAGCGATGCTTGCAGGAAGATGACCAAGACGCTAAAAGGGTTCAAAGAACAGAAACACGTGCTAAAAAAATCAGATTAAAAGAGGCTTTTTAAAAAGTGCTTATTCACAAGGCAGGACTGCTGTTGTATTTTTGAACATTGACATTCGCATATTGAAAGTGGCACAAAGAACTCAAAACAAAATAAAACAACAACAAAAAGCTGTGCCCAAACAAAAGACCCTTTTAAACATCCACTGTCTACATTCTTAGAAGCTCCAGATTTCTTGATTTTAAACAAAGGAATATTGTAGAAAAAACAAAAAATAGTATAAATCAGCTCAAATAAGGTGGTCAAGACTGGGACTTCCATCTCTAGAATGAAACTGACAGTCTACAAAGTTGAATGCTCCCTCTTGAAATCCAAAAGGCAGACATAAAGAAAGAATGAGTTAAGAACACATTGAGACATCTATTCCAATATCAAAACATTTTCCAGTTTATAAGTAAACAACAAAAGAATAAGCAGGGCTACATTTCAGTGAGAGTGAAATAGCTGTTAGGCATAATACAGCATCACCAAAACCACCCAGGACTCCAAAAAATGCAGGTGTGTTTCCTGCTACCCCTCCATGATCCAGAGAGCTAAGCCTGGCCACCCTAAGACATCTGGGACAACATCCTTGAAAATTCATGCAGAAATCACTGACTGATACATTCTCTTCTAGTCCATACAGACCATAATGCCCCTTTTGTCTTAAAAATATCTTCATCTGACTAAAATAAGGTAAGTAAACATGCCACATTCATGGACAAATGAAGGATAATAACCTCAGCTATGCAACTCTCAAAACGCCTACAAGCCACAGACTCCTAACTAAACCTTAGAAACAGACAGAGATGTAACAGTGGAGATAAAGGGAACCTGAATGTAGCTCTAGATAGGAAAAAAAATAAAAACAAATATGCTCTCTGCCTGCCACAGAAGATTTAGCCTCTTATAATTTCCTATAATAAGAAGTATATTTTAAATAACATTACTACTTTCTTCATGTTACCAAAGTTACAAATAAACATTGCATAAAATGAGGGTAATGTTATAAGTAAGGTAGAAAATGAGTTTTTATACTTCTTATTAGATCTAAAAATAAACAGAAATAATAACGGCAAGTATTTAGGTAATTGAGATCTATGATACTAATGAAAGACATGGATCATCATTCCAAAGTAGGTACACAAATAGTCATTTAGAACATAGATTGACTAGAAATCTTCATCAGACTACAGACTGTTGTCTCCTGAATACTAAACAAAACAGGATTGGGCAAGATGAACATGTAGTGCCACACTGACTGACCACCAGGCTGTTAAAAAGAGAAAGACAGAAACAAAAGCATCAGGTGAAAGTCTGTGTCTTCCCAGACAAAGACACAAAATATAGAGGATTTAAAAAAAAAAAAAAGAAATAAAAAGTAGGAAAGAAGTTATAATTTCACCCAAATTATCATTTTAACATAAGACTAGAAAGTTAGCAGCGATACCCTCTGAATCTTTGTATTTGTACAATCTAGCTTTCTTAAATTAGAATATTCATTTTTTATTGTTGGTGATGCTTTCCCCTCACACACCCACAATTATTTCAAGTGGAAGTGAGGAGGAAAATCTGTCTGCACTACTTTATCAGCTTTGAAACTTACCTTTCTTTTCAAAAGATGCATGTCATAAAACGTAAAAAATAAAGAAAAGCTAATTAATTCCCCTGTCAGACTTACCATGCTATCTATGAGGGCCAACTCTAATAGTTTCACATCTGTCAATCCACAGAAGTTCAAGCATTTAATTCATATTAAGGTTCACTAATATTTACACCACAAGAATATCCAGTAATTTAGACTTCCCCCTTTCCAAATGAGTACTTAACATGAGGTACATTTTAGGTCACCACAGAAGTATTTTTTTCTCCATAAATACTGGATGATACATTTCTGAAAAACCTCTGTTTCAAAAGTAAAGCATTAATTATGCAAATGCCTGTGCATGTACACATGAACACATTAAGAGCAACAATCTGTTAAAACAGGCAAGTACCACACTCTGCTTTGCACTCCTACAACACCCGAATGAAGCTGCTCATGGTCCCCTTTGCAACAAGCACAAGGCTGGCAAGGCACTCTCAAAGGCCTTTTGATCAGGTGCTATAAAAACAATATCCTACAGCACTGTGTGAGCAGTGATTGCCATGATTGAACAGAGCCAAATTTTGCAGTCTTTACCACAAGTAGGCAAAAGGGTTTTGAATTTCACAGATCCATCTGAATGTGGGAGGAAACCAAGTTCAAGGAAAGTGCTTTCTGGTTTTCATCAAGCAGGTCATTAAGGCCAGCCCACCCAGTAGCTGACAACAGTATCTGCTAAATGAAGAATAAAATTTGCTCCAAAACAGCCTATAATACAGTGCAGATGCAAACACCAAAAGCTGTAAAAATTACATCATGCCACATCAGGAAGAAGCAGAAAAGATCAAAGACATTGCCCACAGCCAAGTTCTAGGTCACACAATAAATGGAGCTGGTTACACAGCAGTCCCTCAGTCCAGAAGGGTTGGAGGGATGTCGCCTAGGGCTAAAAATTCCCTTCCCAGCTCCCAGAAACCCTGAGCAACAGTCCTTCCTGACCTCAACTCTATTTACTATTTCAGCTCTCACCAAGGCCAGGAAAAGTTTTCCATACCACTACAGAGACCTTGCAATTTTCCACCTATAACTGTGGTCAACCTCTAGTTCTTCAGATGATAATCACCATCATTCAGTAGCTGACTTCTCAATCCAAAACAAGAAAAACTCCCTTTTCCTCCACAAGCAATTAGAAGAAAATCTACAGCACAACATCAGACCAATACAATATGACCAAAATTTTTAAAAGAGAGAGCAACAGCTAAGCTGCTGTATCAGCTACCTGCCACTGAAGTGCAGGGCTCCATTCCCACACCTCTCTCTCCTTTCTGCACTGCCTCTCACATGGTCCCACCACCGTTCCCACCCAGGCCTGTTCCTGAACTCCAGTCTGGGGCAAAGCCACTTCAAGGACCACCCTGACACAAAATTAATCCCACCAAAAGCAGGGTGCAGCTTCCCGCAGACCAAGCTTAGAAGTTGCCACTCTAGCAAGGTCATCAAGGCCATCAGTTTAAGCACAAGGAACAAGGGGGAAAAGTGCACTTTGGAGAGGAAGAAGTGTGGAAAAAACTTCTTTCCAGCAGCAGCTTTCTGTTAGGAAAGTTCAAAAAATCTAACACCTAGCCCAGTCCTTCAGACATCAACAAAAGGCACTTAAAAGACCTACAATGAGCTTTTCTTCTAATTTCAGGATCATCTCCCATCCTATCATACAAACCATTCTGCTGTTTTAACTGTTTTGATAATCAACTATCAGAAAGGTGTCTGTGGCATGTGTTACTCTCCCAGCTTCCATCAGGGCCAGAGAGCCATGGTTACATGAGTGCTTGCCTTCAAGGCATTTGAACATATCCTTCTTTGCAGTTCTGACGTTTTTATACCAATTCTCTCTCTGAATAACACACTTGTTTCTGTGAATGCTTAGATTATTTTTCTAGACTCAATATTCCAATTATTGCTACATCCACAAAGACTTCCCAAGGAGAACAGCAGTGGAAACACAAGAACTTAGCTTCCACCCCAACTTGGCAACTTGCAACTGAGTCAGAGTGCTGCCTGTACCACCTCCTCCTCCAGACACAGCTTTGCCAACTGGAAATGTCACCATTCTGTCATTTTCACCTGCCAAAAGGCACAGAAGAAAGGTCACTGAAAGGCCCATCACTTCAATCATTTAAGCTTCTTGTGATCAATAATCAAGTGTGATTTAAAGATCAGGCTGTAGGAGATGTCAGCCTTCAGTCAGAACCATCTGGGAGGCAGCAGCTGTTTCTGCTGGTACAGGTGCAGACACCACAGGCAAATAGATGCACCAGGAAATCTACTACTGCTAGGAAACCATAGACTGGTATTCCATGTTAATGTAGGACCTCTCCACTCCTGTGGCAAAGCCAGCTCCAGAGGAAAGCCTTACAGAATACAGAAACGAAGACGTTTGCCATCATGGCTCGCCTTCGAAAATGACCTCTTTGTTCAAAGATGTTGCTTGCAAAAACGCATACAGAGGTGCTTTGACAAAAGTCTGACAATCTTCTGTGAAAAGACAGAGTTCATTTCTCCATACTCTTACTCTCCCAATATCACAGATTTAAGTGCTGACATGCTTATCTCCTTCAACAGATAAGAGTTAGGGATGTAACACTTCATAAAGGATTTAAAAGGGAAAGAACAAAAAGAGGTGCTTAACATTACAGCACAGAAGGAACTATAGCCCCTAACAGATAGATATGTTTTGCTACTAATTTCCACCTAAGGAGAGATTTCTGTAATTTTCTACTGCAAACTGCAATGTAAAATATTGCCGAGGCATTCCATCACCTCAGCAAATACTGATCACTGCAAAGAGCCGACTGTTATGCTCTTATGAGGCAATACCTGATCGTGCTCCTCCAGGAAAGTCTGCTGATTTCACAGCTTCTTTAGAGCTCTGATATTGTGAACTCAGTGATACTCTTTTTTTAAGTCGTATTTTCAAAGAAGATAAAAAAGAAAACGTAAACCAAAATTAAAGGGAGAAGTCTAAGTCAAAAGCATCAAACAAGATGTTTCCAAAAATAATGGTTTGCAAATCTCAAATCAATTTTTTCAGAAATGTAAATAAGTAAAACTAAATACATAATTTCTTGTTTGTGCAATGAACCTCTTTTAAGGTATCATTTTATTTACAGTGTTTCAATAATATACCTTATTTGAGTGAGACCTTATCTACCTACATTCAACGTTTCTTTTTTTAAAAATCAGTTTGTACTACTACCATGAGAGACTTGCAATCTGTCAGTAACCCTTAAATAGGCAGGATTTTCTGCACAAGGAATGGTCAAATCACATCAGTCTCAGAGGCTAAAGAGTGAAAGGCTCAAAGTCCATGGGAAAAAACCCAAGTAATGGACGAGCAATCCTAAAGTACAGAAATACCACAGGATAGCACAGATACAAGAAGAATTGAAATCGTGATCATTTTTACCAATAGAAAAAGTGTCTAGGAAAAACACACATCCCTGCACTTACCAAAACACCCATCAGATAATTTTCCTGCTGTAAACTTGTAAACCAAAATAGCAGTGTCATGAACTATCGTGCTCATCAAAACAAGATGCTATTTGTGATGCTTAATGACAATTTGCATGTCAACACTTAATTATTTGATTACTGATCATTATCATAAACATTAGCAGCTGCTGGGTTTTATCAGTGCCGTTTGGAAGACAGACTACACAAAGAAAAGAATACACTTTCAAAATTTAAAAGAGAAATCTCAATCAATGAATTGTGTGGCATGTTGATTCTTCAAAAGAAGGGCAAGTTCAATATTTCATAACAAAAAGCTCCTTAAGGTGAATTTGTTGAACATCCCATCTTTCCAGAAACAGAACTGCTAAAGTAGTTATTTCTTCAAACTTCTCGTATTACCTGAAGCAAAGACTATGAAACTTTCCAAGTCCTTCTCAAAGTACAAGGCAGGAGCTTCCAGGATTACAATCACCAAATACTGTCTTGACTCTGTTAGTCAGCTGTGACAAGTCCCCACAAATCACCTTCTGCCTTTCCAAGCAAGACAATCAAAACACACTGACATAAAGTCTTGCAGCAGTTTTCTTCCAATTCTGTTCATAGAATCACAGAATACCCTGAGTTGGAAGGGACCCACAAGGACCACCGAAGTCCAACTCCTTGCCCTGCACACAATGACCCCAAGAGTCACACCCTGTGCCTGAGAGCATTGTCCAAATGATTCTTGAACTCTGTCAGGCTTGATGCCTTGACTGCTTCCCTGGGGAGCTGTTCCAGTGCCCAGTCACCCTCGGGGTGTAAAACCTTTCCCCAATATCCAATCCAAACGTGCCCTGGCACAGCTTCATGGTCATTCCTTCAGATCCTGTCACTGGTCACCATAGAGAAGAGATCAGTGTCTGCTCCTCCACTTCCCTCATGAGGAAGCTGCAGACTGCAATGAGGTCTCCCCTCAGTCTCCTGCAGGCTGAACAGACCAAGTGACCTCAGTCAGTCCTCACATGGCTTCAACCTCTAAGCCCTTCACCAGCCTTGTTGCTCTCCTTCAGACACTCTCTAATAGTTTAATGTCTGTCTTATATTGTGGCACCCAAAAATGTCCCCAGAACTCGAGGTGAGGCCACCGCAGAGCAGAGCAGGACAATCCTCTCCCTTGTCCAGCTGGCTGTTCCACCACTACAGCAGCAGGCAGTCCAACCATAATCACAGTAAAGCAGAGAAAGTCACACACTTAAGACATTAATCTTTTCTCACACAGGCAGCAACAAACCCATTTCTGAAAAGCAGACAGCAGAATATTGATACGGCAACTATGACATCCTCATGCTTTCACATTACAAAATGCTAAATTGACTTTTCACAGAAATAACAAAGTATCTATAGGAGAAGTAGAGCTCTTAAAACTGTTGCCCTTTTAAATGGCTTAATAATAGATTATTGGGTCTATAAATGGAAAGAGGAAACATGAAATGAGTTAAAAAAAAGGTTTCATTCCTGAATTTCTCTATCAGCCAAATTATTGATAAAGGAATCTCTACAGCCTCCTTTGGCCCACATGGACTTGTAAGAGATGAAATGGTTATGATACACTTTTGCTAACACATTCTAAAACTCTGGTACAGAAAAGGGGGTGGGATGGGAAACTTACAATCTTCAATATGTCCTCTCCTTACTTCAACTTTTAGTTCTTACTGCAAGGAAAAGAAATAGTTCAAGGACATTCCTAAGATGATGAACACAACAATTCCACAAGCAAAAGCAGAGAAAACCATTTGATCATTAATGTATGTTTCAGTATTACCCAATGCACCAAGAGAATTTCTGAAAATCAGATAATCTGACTTAGCTTTACATTGCTTGGAAGTGAAAACGGCACTGTGGAAAAATAACACGGACTCTATAATGTGGCTTTCAGTAAGAAGCTGAAAAGTCACATTGTGGAAGTTCCTCTATGGCCATAGAGGGACCACACATCTCTAATGGTTAAATTCTGTAGAAAACAATGTCATTGTTTCCAGATCCATTCCTACACTCGACAACAAATGGATTTGAAGAATCCTAGTGCCTAGTATTTCACAAATTATACTCCATCCTGTTTCCCTGTACTGGATTTCTCAGTGCTCTGACATTCTCAGAACTGAGAACCTAAACTACTATCAAAACTAAAAAATGTCCATCCATGTCCACGGAAGCTGACCAAAGTATATACAGGCTTAAGTCCAAAGACACTTGGAGAGGTTGGAAGAGCAGGCTAGCAAGAAATGCATGAAGTTTAAGACCGGTAAGTGCAAGGTCCTGTACATGGGATGACATAATCCAAGAGCCTGGTACAAGTCTGGATGAGTGTGGCTGGGAAGCAGCCTTGATGAAAGGGATCGGGGGGTCCTGGTGGACAAGCTGGCAGGGGTCAGCAGTGCACTGCTGCTGCACCAAAGGCACACTGGATCCTGGCCTGCATCTCCAGGGGCATCACTGGCAGAGATGGAGACGTCCCCACACTCTGCTCAGCTTTTGCCAAACTGCACCAGAGCACTGCGTCCTGTGCTGGCCCCCACTGTCCAGGAAAGACACAGACAAACTGGAGTGTCCAAAGGAAAGACATGATCATGGAGCTAGAAAACCTGCCCTATGAGGGAAGCCTGAAGGAGTTAGGCCTTTTCTCCCTGTAGAAGAGACACCTAGGGAGAAAACTTATCACAGTATTCCAGTAAAGGGCACCTATAAGGAGGACAGAAGACGTCCCTCCTTCACAAGGAGGGAGTCACATGGTGGAGTCCCTGTTGAGGAATATCTTTCGTGCAGATAGCTCAGTGTGCAGCTGCAGTGGGAGCTGCAGGGTGGGCTCTGGGTGGTGGGAAATTATGGGAGCCCAGGCGAGAGGCCATGAACCGGTGCTGGCCCTTTGCACAGCAGGGAGACCTCAGGGGCCAGCCAGGGGAGCAGACACCCAGAGACACAGCAGGAGCCCAGGACTCAGCAGGAGGACCCCAGACTATGATGCACTTAGACTGTGAGGGGATAAAAGCCCAGGGATTCAGTTGTTCAGGATCCTCCCTTATGTGTCTGTGTGTGAGTGGTGTGTGTAGGGAGTCAAGCAGAGCAGCCATTGGCTCACTGGAGCCGTCCTCTGCCAAGGGCCTTCAGTCCCAGCAGTGAGTCTCAGGTGGTGGGACTGTGCTTCCTGCATGGTCAGACAGGAAGGTTTCCTTAACCCCATCACCGGAGTTTTTCAAGACATGACTGAACAGAGCACTACATAATTTCATCTGAGCTCCCTTTCCCTCAAGAGGCTGGACCAGATGATCTTTCAAGGTCTTTCCAACCAGGGCTGTTCGAGGATTCCAAGCCAGTGGCATTGCCCCAGGCAGACTGCTGTACAAATGGCATCAACTGAAAACAAAAGGTAAAGGTAGGGTAATGATATCCTACATAAGTTTTGCTTCCTGTTAAGTGTATTTTCTGAACATCCAAGAGGTTGAACTGAGCAAAGGAGCGCTCAAACATATCACACAGCAGTTCAAGTAAAGGAACAGATCATAACAATATCAACAAACTTTTGCAGGGTAGTGTGATTCACTGTTACTAAGTTAAAGGAATTTCCCTTCAACTGCTTGTCAAAAAGGGGGAAATCACTGAAGGGAACATTTACTGCCAAGAAACAGTTCCACAACCATACAAGGGAGATGACCATATGATATATTACATGAAATCCTCTCTCTTTCTGCTTTGCCTTGAGAAAAGGCATCACTGTTGTGGAAGCATCAGTCTATTCAGGCCATTTTCCCACTACTTTTTTTCTGAAAATATCTTTGCACAGTAAGATTTGGTTGCTACTTACTCTGGCCTTCTTTTTATCAAAAGCCCATCACCACAACCTCATACTTTCTTTTCATACTCTGTTTTATTCTTAGACTTTACTTACTATTCCCCCTTAAACTCCAACACAAGCCATGTCACCTAAGTGATGTGCCATTTACAACTTCAGCATTCACTCTATCTACAAGTCACAACAAGAACCACCACAAATACCAAAACCAGCATATAGGCAGGTTTTGAACAAAATGCATCAGGATTAGCACAGGTCACCAAGTCACAGCAATTCTACCAAAGCACTCGTGAGCGGGAACCTTCTAATTCCTGGCTTACACTACAGCAACATGTAACCAAGCAAGTAACACACTAACACATGCACATAACTTCAAGTTATTACCACTCCATGACCAGAGTGTTATAATGGAGGGATACAAACTCTTTAGAAAAAACAGGCCAGAAGACGAGGAGAAGCAGTTGCCTTTTACGTCTCATTTAAGGAAAGGCTAAGAGCTGGGCCTGATTAGCCTAGAGAAGGCCAAGGAGTGAGGGTGGTGCCATTTTATCAATACATTAAAAAATCTGAAGAGAGGATGTAAAGACGAGCAACTCCGGCTCTTCCCAAAGGTGTAAGTAGAGAAACACATAATAAGTGAAACACCAAGTTAATCGATACCACAAGTGGCAAAACGCACGAAATCAGGTGGGTATCACTCAGAAGTTCCAGGCTGGGTCCCGGTGCCGCAGCCCACCTCCCCTCGGCACAGAAGGGGCTGCCCCCACTGCGTCCCCCTCCTCCGGCTGCCGCCGCCGGGGCCGCCCTTAGGAGCGAACCGACCCCGCGCAGAAGCCAGCGCCCAGCCTGGGGAACGGGGGAAGGGGGCTAAGCGGCCCCGGAGCAAGGCTGGGCCGGGCCGGGCACCCCACCTGCGCCAGCAGCGCCTCCCGCTCCCGCTGCCGCTGCTCCCGGCCCCGCTCGCTCTCCAGCCCCGACGCCATCGGCACGGCCCGCCGGAAGCCAAGCAGCAGCCGTACGGCAGCGCTGCCGCGACACTGTCGTAAATGGCGGCGCGGGGTGGGGTGGCTGCGCCGTCTCCCGGCGGGGACAGCGGGGCACAGGAGGGGACACTGGGGCACAGGGGGCATGGCGGGGACAGCGGGGCACAGGAGGGGACGCTGGGTCACGGGGGGCATGGCGGGGACAGCGGGGCACAGGAGGGGACACTGG
>VZRZ01005950.1:406110-468607 GCA_013398175.1 Climacteris rufus | reverse complement strand
GAGAGGGGCCAGCTCCTGCCCCTGCCGCCCTGTTTTTTTTGCCGCTCTGAGCTGCCTGGCTGCTCTCCAGCCTGTCCGCCATTACCAGCTGCCTGAGGCTGACCTGACCCTGCGCCACAGCGCCACCTGCAGCCGCTCGGGAGTCATCGCAACCGCCCTGCCCGGCCGGGAGCTCAACCACGCCCCCTGCTGTTTTTCGACCGTGATTACACCGCACGGGAAAGTCATCTGCTATTGGTTTCTGGTTCTATTTATGGTTGTTATTATTGTTATTGCTTGTTTATAGATACTAGTAAAGGACTGTTATTTCTTTTCCCCTATCTTTGTCTGAAAGCCCTTGATTTCAAAATTAAAATAATTCGGAGGGAGGGGTGATCACATTCTCTGTCCTAAGGGAGGGTTCAACCTCTCTTAGCAAACACCTGTCTTTCAAAACCAAGACACAGTGCCACACAGTGCTAGTGCTCCCCATTGCTGTGAACACCTCCAGATGGTCTTCCAGACACTTTCTCTCCCATTTGCAGCCAGTTCAGTGCATCCGTGCTAGACTGTGGCTTCTGTAACATCAGGGTGCCGGCTGCTCAAAATGTGCCTGGGTGAGCAGAGGGAAATTAAAAAATAGACATGTTCAAGCACTTAAAAGTTGCAGTTGGCCAACAGTATCTGACAGGGCTTCTGTACCTCTGGTGAAGCAAATGTTTATCTGGAACATAATTTCTTGGGATGAGATGAGGGCATTATTAATGTGTCTGACACCAAATGTGTTCACAGTTGCCAAGTAATAACACTATTTAGGCAAAGGTCTGAATGAAGTGCTTGGGTAATTTGTTAGCTACTTACATGGGACGGTATTCTTTCAAAGTGATAACAGTAATTTAATCATCATCTCCACGGTGGTATTAAATGTGTAAATTGAATTTGCATTTTTGTTCAATTTATGCTGACAGTTAACAACATCTCGAGGAAAACCTGTTGTAGATCACCACTAGGTGTAGAATGATAGGTGATAAAGTTTCATAGGCACCATTTGGAAAAGCAGGATGTGAACCCCCTTCAGGGAGCCATTTACAGAGCAAACAGATGGATACAGAAGATGTTCCAGCAGGGCTGACTAATGCTACTCTCAGTCCTTAGCTATGTGCAGCAAAGGACACTGGTTGAGAGAGGAGAAGTGAGAAAAGTGCATGTTTGGCCCATTAAGGAAAGCGTCTTCTCTGATTGTGATGTGCTCTTTTCACCAGCAAATTGGTTTCTTTCCATCCCAGTGCTACCACTGGTTCCAGGCAGGCAGCAGAATATCTCAAGTGGATGCTCTCTAACTCACTCAACACACAGCCAGGCATATTGGCTTAACAGATTTATATTAAATCTAAACAGAAAATTGATAGTCCAGGAGCTGAGCTGACTACTTGTGACTGAATCAGTTTATGAACTATTTGGAAATGAAAACAGAAAGTCTGGAAACTGTGCCATAACATGAATAGCAACAGATGTGGACATTTTTTTCCTCCAATATGGGAGTAAGAACAGGGAATGTGTTTTCTACAGCAGAAAGTTACAGACAAAGAAGAGGATTTCAAAGCATGGAGTGAACTTTTGCAGTACAGGGTGCTAATCTTGATACCTGTAACTCTCCATGTCATTAATAGGGTGGTATTGTAAATTTAATATAAAACCACTTCCTAATACTCCTGTTCTTAGGAAAGAAACTATGATGTAAATACACTCTTGAATCTCAAAAGATGAAGAACAGTAAAACCTAGAAAGTTAATTTTGAGAGTTACCTTTAATTTCAAAGTCAGCAGTTAGGGAAATGATGACATAATTTAGTTTCATTTCCTCCCCTCGTCCAAGAAAAGGATTTTCTCAGAGGAAGCAGGTAAAAAATAAACTTTAGCCTTATTTCTTTCAAGATATTAGTATGTCTGAGAGCTCCTCAGATGCTCAGAAATCTCCAGTGAGCCTAGAGAACTAGTTCTTGATATACCACCTTTAATGGTCATCTCATTCTCAGTGCCAAAATTAAACAAAGTAATAAAACAATAATTCCTTGGAGATATCGATCTTGGCTGAACTCCTTTGGGGAGGTGCTGACCCTGCCTAGTGAAATAGTATTTTCCATTTAATGGCACATTTCACACTTTCTCTAAAAGAAACTGGTAACTCTCCAACCTATGACCTGTGTTATAAACCTCCATACTTCTAACTTTCACTGCTTGCCTTCAGCTCTCATCTTGATGCTTTGTTTTTATTTGAAAAAGGTTAGGAAAAATCATCCTCTCAACTCAGTGTGATCCTGTGCAGTTTTCTTTAAACAAGAGGCAATATTTCACTAAGGGGAAAAGGGTTCTTTTATTATGAGAATATTAAATGTTTTTCCACTGTGATGCTGCAGAGAGTTTCTTACCTCAGTTATAACAACACATTGTGAAGTCCTCATACTACAGTAAAACAATATCCAGTAAAATGCTGGTTAGAGTCCAGAGAGAGGACACACCCCAGTCACAATGTACTTAATTTCTGTTCATTCTCATTCTATTAATTTTTAACACCACCTAGTTTTCTGTTGCCATTGATACTGACAAGCAGTCACTTACATTCAATTCTGAGGGATTACTTAGACTGGAATGGGAATTTTCGTTGTCTTGTCTAAGAAATAAAAATATCAATTCATGGAGAAATTTCAAGGAAAAAAACCAATCAACCAACCAAAGAATGATGCAATTACAGGG
Organism: Climacteris rufus; assembly: GCA_013398175.1. Lineage (NCBI taxonomy): Eukaryota > Metazoa > Chordata > Aves > Passeriformes > Climacteridae > Climacteris > Climacteris rufus. Next base: position 465,875 of record VZRZ01005950.1, on the reverse strand, counting down.
AAAAGCCTATTTCTTTCATAGAAATTTCATTATGTTTCCCCAGGAGAAAATTAAAGCAACCGTGTCTAAATTCAGAGCCATAAAATGATAGAACACCTCATCCAAAAATCAATGCAGCAGCAATGCCCGGGTTATTAGTTGCTCTTGCCTGAATTGTGCAGTGAGTGCCTGAATTGAGAAGTGAGCACCTGAATTGAAAAAGCAGACGATTTTCTACTGTCCATCAAAAAGAGCGCTCCTGGCAGCAACAAAAGAGCCCCGGTGACATTGAGGCTCCTGACAGCCTTGGAAAGGAGAGCTCAGCTTGCAATGAAAACAAATGAGGAGGCTGTGGTGGATCACCCATTGTTCCATATTCAATAGCAAATTGTGCGTTGTCTGCCCCAGAGCGATGGTTATTTTGTTAATTTCCTCAGCTTCTTTAAAAACAAATGATAACTTCAGCTCTAGTTCAGCAGACCAGGGGGATGGGGTTTAGAAACATCAATGTGCCCTCTGCCCACCCAAGCTGCATGTGATGAAGTGAATCCTTCCTCTAGGAAATTCTCTAGTGACAGCCTGGCAGTTCTGGGTTAGTAGTTGGACTCGATGATCTTAGAGGTCTTTTCCAACCGAAATGATTATATTATTCTACTAATAAATGTTTTGCAAGGAAGCTGTTACACCTGTGAAATAACTCGTTCAGTTCATTTCTGGGGGCGGGGGGGCTTTTACATGCTTTATTTATTTGGGTTTTTTTCCTTTGAGAACTTTAAAATCTTTTCATCAGCCCAGAAGCTCATGGCAGGGGTAACACTTTTCCGTGATTTGTTGAGACTGGTAACACACCTTTTGAGAGAAATGACTAAGTCTTCTTCTGGTGCCTGCTCATCTTGGAGAGGTCCAGAACTGCACATGTCAGGGAGCTTCAGATCAGCTACTCTGAAAATAAGACAGAAATACTGACTGAAATACTGACCTGGCTGGGACAGAAGTTAAAACCCTGGGGCTTTCATTCATCAGTCCCTATCCATCAGACCAGTGCAATAGTAACTAAAATATTCTTAGAGTTTCAGTGAAGTGCAAGGGGTTGGTTTTGTTTTTAAGTGAGATTAAGGCATATATTTGGTTTTCAAAAGTAGGCCAGCTCCAAAACCCAGGTTGTAGTGTAGTCCCACAAACAGTTGTATCAGCTCACTTGTTGCACGAGCAGCAATACCTGAAGTTGATATTGCAGACACTGTACAGAGCAACCACAGCCTTTGGCGGCTCCAGAGACCTTGGGGCTGTTTTTGCCCTTTTCTCCTCCACTGCTGTAGCTCAGACCAATGCACACTTACACAGGCAGCACACAGCAAACTAAAGGGAACTGCAGTAACCCTCCCAGCTGGACTGTACACAGGGAGTATTGTAGGAGAATCTCCTCCTTTCACTGCAACAGAGAGTCGAAAAAAACCACACAGAGCTGGGAGCCTGTCTTTCTTGAATGAAATGGTGAACACTTATGGGGCAAAATTGTTGAGACTGGTGAGGTCTTACTTCATGGTAAGGGCTCCAAGGCACTATAGCACTGTGACAATAATTGTACAGAGAATTTGACTGCCACAGAGAGTGTTCATAATTGTCTCTTTTGGCAGAAACTTGAACAATTTACTCCTCTCCAATTTTCACCCCACAATTCCTGAAATTGCTTTTCATTTTTCTTTATGTTACACTACTGTGTTAAGATGGAAGGGCAATTTCAGATCCAATTCTTGTCTTAGCCCTTGACCCAGAAATAGCTGTAAATACTGAGTAATATGCCTGAACATCCCAGTCACTGTCTTTGTCACTGTTCTTGACAGAAGACCCTCTGATGAGTGTGACACTACCAGCTTGTCTTGCCACTCACGTCATTTTGAAGCACAAATGCCCCTCCAGGCCCCTGTTATTGCCAACACCAAGCAAGCACATCTCCAAAAATACTTCACCATGCTAGATACCACTGAGCTGGAAAAGAGACCATGCAGTGGGAGGACACTGGATTTATTTTAGTGTGCTTTTTGGGCTCTTCTGTCCCAGAAGTTTCAGAACAGAAGAGACCATAGTACCTCTCACGGTCAAGATCCACTTAATGTTTCCCCAGTATGTGATTTTAAGTCCTCACCCTGCCTGTCAGAAGCATCTTAGGGAGTGGCTGATACAGACAAGATATAAACACATCCCTTCACTCTGTCCTGCAAGAGGGTGGATTCAGAAAGGAATTGGTCACAAGAATAATGCCTTATTATGAAGTCTTTATGATTTATAAAGCAAAGCATTTTTTATACAGGAAAGATGGGCAAGAAGTGATTTTTGACACTATTTTTCCTCCTGCCTGTTCTCCCAGGCTGACTTGGCATGTCAGCCTGAACAAGTGGATTCACTCAACTGAGGATTATTTGGAAAGAGCAAAGATGAGGCAAGAGCTGTGGCCATCCTAACAAACCTCCTATTAGGGATCTTTGAGTGATAAATCCAACTGTGGCCTGCAGCTGGCTCCACATCTTTAAGGTTTTGGAACAGAAATGAGAGAGAATGGGAATAGCACCAGAGATTGCAGAATTTTGTTTATTTGATCTGTGAGACATCAACAGAAGGAGACAGATTACTCTCAGTAATTCCTTTAACTCAAAGCATACAGATAAGCTACATCTCCATAACCAGCATTCATTCATTAAAAGGAATTGGTGCAAATGTTTTTTGCAGAACATCTTCTAATTTCCATCTTTGCCACATACAGCCTGAGACCCAAGAAAAGTGCATGACAAATAAATGTCTTTTTTTCTTTTATTTGTGGGTGTGTACCTTAGAAAGAGGGGTTAGAGATCATTTATGGCAAAAACAAGAAACAAAACTCAAGCCCATGTTAAAAAATGTGCTTCCTATACACTAACCCAGGACCCATTTATGTGAGGAAAGGGTTAGGGTAGTATTTATAGAATGATGTGATAATTCACTGTTTTCACTGCACATGTTTGCAGCGCAGAATAAGGTGATACCTTAGCATGCATTACAGTCCCTTTTTGTTTAAGGGAATATGGACAATGTGATGCACTGAAACTGTTTCTTTGAGGCATAAATTACTCTAGCTAAGGAGAGATGTTACTTGTGAGGAAGCAGGGGGGAAAGCACTTGTAACAGTTTTCCTCTGGGCTGCACAACTGCGAAACAAAGTTGAGTCCAAGGGCAGGACTCCTGCATCCCTCTCACCTCAGGTGCAAGCAGAAGTGTTGTCTTAGATAGACGGGAACCTCCCAGGGTGACCACGCTTCCCCCAGCCTGCACCATGGAGGCTTGCAATAGGCACTGCCTTTAGGCCCACAGTGTTCCAAGCCACCTGTGAGAGGCCTCTCTTGTTAGTGTCATAGAGGGGCTTAAACCAAACCACCTACCAGAAACAGATGCCTTTATTAACAGCTCTGTCTGAGGTCCTCTCTGCAAATCCCAGTTCACAAGGGCCACAGTAGAGTGCTGATACTAAAGGAGAACCTAATTTATTTCTCTTTAATTTAAAAATGTATTAAACTGGCTGGAGGAGTCAAAAATACTTCTTATGCTCTGAGTATGGAGGCTAGTATCCAGTGTCTTTGCAGTAATTTAACTGCAAGGCAATCTGAGAGGAAGCAATCTGAAAGATGGGAAACTCAACAGTTAGGCCAGAGGAAATATATCCTCTCATTCTGGTAGCCTGGTGAAAGGCAGTGATGAACTCTAAATAAAACACCCTCTGAACCTTCCTCGGAATATGGGATGAAGAGAGAGTAAAGTGAGATGTGAAGTGAGCACGTGCAGCACAAATCATTACAGTGGCAATAAAAAAAAAGAATAAGATGGGGAGCATTCCTCAAAGAAACCATGCTCTCTTGAAGGGCATAACCCCTCAACAAAAGGGTCATGCTAGAAACTGCTAAGAACTGGTTCTTCTGATAAATTAAAAACAGCAGCAGGCTAGTTACCAAATTGGCTATTTACTAAAGGGCTTTATGTCAAAATTTCCCAGTCTAAGATGCCGGTAGAGGCCCAGAAGCAAAAAATCAGAGAGGATTTGAATGGGAAAGATAAAGTGTGAGAATATTCAAGGACTCAGGCAAGGCATTACTTCTGAGTCAAGGGATGATTTCTGTATTGATATATTGGGAAATCTAATCTGGATGAGAACTCAGAGGCCATGAGACCAGACAGAGGAAGTATGTACATAAATAAAGTTGAAAAGATGGATGGCAAACACAAACAAGTCCTCAGAAAGGGATGTTGTGCACATAAGATTGATTTGCAAAGGAAGAAAGAGGGGGAAACAACAGCAGATTTGTGTTGGTAGATGTAAAGAGAACAGAAGAATGTATAAAGACTATATACTGTGCAAATCACTTTTGGAAACTAAACAAGAGGCAAGCAGGAAAAAAAGAACGAACAACCTCTTCTCTGTTTCTGATCCTTGCCATCTTTAACTAGAAGAATAAGGCAGTGTGAAAAGCTGGGGAGCTTTGAAATTGGAACTGAAGGCAGGATTTTCCTTCTAATAGCAGGAATGTGGGATTCACTGTAACTGTTCTAACAGAGCTTCAGATACTGCCAGATTATAACTTGAATGACTGCCAGAGAGAGCTGCAGCACAATGTAAAGGGCTCTGCCTCCCTGAGACGGATGCTTTAGCAGTTCCTTGGTTGCAACTTTATACTTTGAACTCATCCAAGTGTATGAGAAATCTAACATTAAGGACTGATGCACGTTTGAGCAGCCAAATGTGACGAGAAATGTGCTTCTTCATCTTCTACTCTGCACAAGGCATCAGAGATGAACTATCTGAGGAGGCAGGGTGGCTCAGCAACAGGCTATGAACTACTCTTAATAATTTCTAAACTCTCTCTAGGCCTTGAAATCACAGTTTCAGTTTTGATCTAGAGTCTGAATAAGACATCACATGAAGAAGCACAAAATCATTCACAATATATATATATTTCAACATTAATTTATTATTCTGTCTTGTGCTTTGGTTCAACGGTTTTCCTTTTAATTTAAATTTCAGTAGGAATATAAGACATAGCTAAAAATAAATAAATCTATATAGTTGATTGTTGTGACAGAAGATCAGCTTTCCTTTTATTTTTAAGATAAAGGACAATAGTTTTTTAACAAAAGTAAGCTTGTCATTGTGTTAAAGTGATAATACAGAGCATTTCTGCATTGCAAGGAGAAAATTAACTACTGATACTGCAATGACACATCTCTCCACCTTATTTGCTTGGGAGTTGGAAATTTCCTGCCATTGCTTTTGTAAAATCAAAGGACAAAAATCTGCTGTCATTGGGGTTGCTGTTTTGTAATTGTAAAGCAAAGGCATAGCCTGCTTAAGGAACAGAGCAGAGTTTCATGTCAGAGCACTCTGTGTGTCCCTGATCCAGTCAATGCCCAGAGGTACCTCCACAGAGCTGCCTATATGGAGGGGCTGCCTATGGGAGGTCCTGATGCCCTAAGAGCTACAAGCACCACCAGCACCCCTCTCTGTTGTGCTCCATCAGACCTGGTGTATCCAGCCTGCTGGTGAGCCACCTACCTCAGAGCCTGACCCAGAGCTTACAGGAGCCAGAGGGGCAACTCTCCGTCAATTCCCAGGATGCTTCAGATAAAGTCTGAAAATAAAATTATTAGACCACCCTATTTACTGGAAATGAAGGGAAGAAGAAACAGACAGGACAAGGAATCCCACTGGATTGTCCCTAGCTTCCTCCTTGTGTTATCCTTCAACACCACAGCTAGGGCTGACAGGAAAAATGTCAGGTTTTAAGAGTCAGCTCACAATATCAGATATTTGATATTATGACAAAGTCACAGGTTAGACTAATTTAAACAACATCACCTTTAAAATAGCTTAAAATAATTGCTAAGTTTCTAAAAATTCTACAGTATTTGCACACCAGTGGCGGCTTGCTGCAAGTGCAGAAGTATGACAGGACTACTGTAAAAAATGAAGTCAGACAGATAAAAACTATCCCAAGTCTTGCTGTTGATCTGAGTTGTAGGCTTCAACATAGATGTCTTTTATAATTCATTGAGGTGGCTCAGCTGAGAAATTTGTATCTAGCTTGTGGATGAGAGTAGGGGATCAAGCTGTCGGCATTCAACAAGCATCTCTGTAGCAAATATCTGTTAAGGAGGCAGGCAAGAGAAGGAAAATAATTCATTTGTAGCCACTTGAGATGTCAGGTATGGTCTTTCAGAAAGTTTGGACAAGCAGTGCAATTCTGATTCTGCTTCAAGAGGACACATATATGAGTTAAGGCAGAGCACATTATTTGCATAATAAATTCGGCAAGTGCTGATGTTGTCAGTATAATCCCTTCATATAAAGCACATTAACACACATAAAAGAGATTTGCAATGATGAATGAAATGTCTTTTCCTCTTTTCTCCCCAATAAATTATAGAAAACCATAGTGACACGCAGAAAGTGATAATGACAAGAAATCCTTAATTGTAGCAGCAAGAAGAATATACAAAACAAAGCACACTGGAGACAGTGGCTATTAATCTTCTTTAGTATTCGTAAACAAACCTTTATCATTTTTACTTTGCAAATGGAAACTGTTTCTGTTATATGTACATGTATAACAGAACTGAAACTCTGAAAACTTTTTTAGATTCCGGTAAACCTGAAAATTTTGTAATGTATGGAAAATGTCATCACTCTAAATCTCTCATAATTTAAGTGTTTGTGAAGGCTCCCATCCACCCAGTACTGTCAAGGGACTAGTTTGTAAAACTCAGAACATTTACTATAGGCAGTGAGAGCTGCATGACATTTATTTCTGGCACACTGTTCCCCAAACGTGCTCATTGACGTTCATTTTATATGGAGAATGTCTGAGTTCTGCTTGGGAGAGACTTGGGGACACAGCTGACTTTCCATGTCATTTTCAGAAATTCTCTTCATCCTGTATGCACACCAGCAGCTTGCTATCACTCAGACTGATTGCTGTTTTTCTAGTCTACATTTAATATCTCTGATAGATATTTAATTGCTCCCACTGGGATCATGGCATTTCACTGATCACCATTAGTCTCCACTCTCTGCTGTCATGCTCTATTGATACTAAGTTGTAGTTTCTATTCACCACATTCTTCCCCATAACTTGTGTTATAATCTCTCTGCTTTTCTTTCTCTCAGTAGTACATTAAAGCAACTTTCTGACTTCCTACACTGCTTTAAAACTCCCAAAGTCTGAAATGAGTCAGTTACCTTATATCCAGTATCAACATGAATGTGATGGAAATCCACTCTCTCAATCAAAAGCCAGTAGTAGCAAGATGCACACTTTAATCTTACTTGTACATATGAAGCACATCTGTATTTGTACTTACATGGATTAGAATTTTCATATTCACAACGATTCTATGAGAGGAAGGAGATGCCTGGTCCTGCATAAGAACAGGACACCACCATTTCCCCAAGCATGAAGACAGAGGAATAAATATTAGAAGTCAGGAAAATCAAAAAGGTGAAAGTGCAGTGAGGAAAGGGAGAGAGATTATTTCAGTGATGACCAAAGCAAACCCCAAATAAGATTTGGGGCATAAAAGTTAGGACTGTTCTTCATGGTTCTTTCCTCAAAAGGAAAACTCAGTACTCAAGTGGTCTGTAGCCATGAGGGTGAGGTGAACACTTCTAAGTTAAGAGTACATAAATCTTACAGGTTTGAGTTCAGGAAAGTACATCAAACATGGTTCCTGATCTGCAACTGAATTGTGTTCAATGTCAGGTTGGAAGGCACTTTGAGCAACCTGATCTAGTGAAAGATGTCACTGCCCATGGCAGGGGGTTGGACTAGAAGGTCTTTGAAGGTCCCTTCAACCCAAACATTTCTCTGATTACAGTTTCTCCCATTACAACTTGATTCTTTGTTTTGCTCCCAAGGCAAATTCAGTATTCCTGTCCCACTGCTAGACAAAAATTGAAACAAAATTGCTTTCCTTCTGTTTTATCCCATTTGCCTGGGTCTGGGTCTCTGTGACAACCAATGACCACTAGTTACTTCCTCCTTTAAACTGATACAGTGGTTCTATTTGCAGAGAGTAGTACCTATAGGACAGTGCAACTACTCTGCAAAGAAGTCAGAGAGGTTAGAATCTGTACAGTGTCATGTTCCACAGACCCTCCCTGCTATTTCCAGCATAAATAAGGAGACAACAAAGAATTCAGTATTTACCTTGTCTACTACATACTCTTCTGCAGACTAAGGTAAAAATGAGCTTTCAGTGTGTGTCTGTGTACATACCTAAAGTAGTTAGAGCACAGCAGGCTAGTTCAGTCTGCACATGTCTCTACAGAGCAGAAAACCTTGCAAACATTTCCTGCCACAGGACAGGAAAATCTTCCAGGAAAATCAAAGATGCAATTCTGCAAGCAAGTCCTTCTGTCTCAGAGTCTCTCACTCAAACAACTGAGCTAACAGACTGTGCCAGGAGCCCCTGTCTACAAGCTGCTTGATTTACAGAGAATTCCACCACTCCTGCCCTTTCTGTCCGTATTGGGTTTGCATGGCCAAGTTTTGGTATCAGGGGACTACAGGGGCGACTTCTGTGAGAAGCTGATGAAAGTTTCTACCACATCTGACAGAGCCAATGCCAACCAGCTCCAAGAAGAACCCTCTGCTGGCCAAGGCAAGGCCATCAATGATGGTGGCAGCACCTCTGGAACAACATAGTTAAGAAGGAAAAGAAAGTGCACAGAAGCAAATTACAGCAGAGAAGAGAGGAGTGAGAAAACGTGAGAGGAAACACGTGAGAGCTCTGCAGAAACCCAGGTCAGTGCAGAAGGAGGGGCAGGAGGTGCTGAGGTGCCAGAGCAGAGATTCCCCTGCAGGCCTTGGTGCAGACCATGGTGAGGCAGCTGTGCCCCTGCAGCACAGTGAACCAGTGAACCCACCTGCAGTCTCTGGAGGGCCCCATGCTGGAGCAGGCAGGTGCCCAAAGCAGAAAGTTCCCATGGGAAGCCCATGCTGGTGCAGGCTTCTGGAAAGACCTGTGGCTCTGTGGAGAGAGGAGCCCAGACTGGAGCAGGTTTTCTGGCAGGACTTGTGATCCTGCAGGAGATGCACACTGGAGCAGTTTATGTAGAACTGTAGCCTGTGGGAAGGACTCACATTGGGAGAAGCCTGTGGAGGACTGTCTCTTGTGGGAGGGACCCTGTATTGGAACAAGGAAAGAGTGTGAGGAGTCCTCCCCTGAAGAGGAAGCAGCTGCAGAAACATGTAACTGACCATAACCCCCATTTTTGGCATCACCCCATCTCCCTGTGTCACTGCAAGGAGGAGTCAGAGGATCAGAAAATAAGTTAAGACCAGGAAGAAGGGAGGGGTGAGGGGAAGGTGTTTTAAAGATTCAGTTTTACTTCTCCTTTTTCTACTCTGTTTTGCCCATGATGGTAACTGGGGAGTCTCTCCCCCATGCTATCCCAATCCACAAGCCTTTCATTACATTTTCTCTCCCCCATCCAGCTGAAAAAGGGCATGATAGAATTACTTTGGTGGGCACTGGGCAGTACAAGAGCTCATCTTCTGCTCACTTTGCCAAGGCCAGACCTTCAAGCTCTCCGAAGAGAAACTGCTGTCCCCATGCAGCTTTTTGTGGCTCTCAGACAGCAAAGCAATGCAGTCAGCATGTTGTCCCTTGCTATCTGCAGTCTTACACCTCTCCCTGCTAAGCTTAAATTGAACACTTTCAGGGAAACCCAGCCTCTCCGAGGTCTGAGTTTTTGTCACTCGGTTGGCTGCACCAGGACATCAATCTGAAGGACCTCTATGAAGTTAAAATAAGTCCTCTTTCTTCTGCAGGTTTCATTTTTTGCCTGCCCCCAGGATAAGAAATCACATTCTTAGTTTTAAGCCCACAGATGCTCTGAAGCTCTTCCCTTGTTTTGCCAGGGCAGGACAATATGTCCAACACGTGGAACAGGTCCAGGCCGTGCAGGGTCAGGGTGCCTAGATTGGGGTGGTCTGGTAGTCTCAGGAACTGAAGGCTGGGAACAAGGGGGGCAGTTACCCCCAAAACAACCACCTCTGGTCACACCACCAGATGTTTGCCTGCATGTGCCCAGAGCAAACCAAGTGTCATATTTGGGCCAGAGCAGAAATTCCCACCTGCCTACACCTGGGGGCACTGAGGCACTCTGATGATAACTGGGACATTAGAGAGGACTGCCATAGGAGAGGCATGGGGTGCACAGCACAGGTCATACTCACATTTCCTTTCCCTTTATCTTCTAGACTGCAAATGAATAACCATTTAAGCACATTTGTTATTTAAATAAGGCAAAAAAGGAACATAATTCTTATGAAAACCACTGCACTGTGAAAACGGTAACATTTAAATCCAACTGTTGACCTTAAAGAGTTTCATCTCATTACACTTCCAGGAAGCAAATGGGGCAAGTGAGTACTGCAGAGGGCAGCTGTGGTGGCACATAATTCGGTGTTGTAAATCTCCACAATGCATTTTGTTAGCATCTACCTGCTGTCCTCCCTTGTCATTTTCTCCTTCACCACTCGATTCCTTTTCAAGCATCTAAAGAGACTGCCTGACTTTAATTGAAGAAATATTTCATAATACTTCCAGGCCTCAGAGGATGTCAGAGTACTTTTAACTCTTCTAGTATCTTTGAAGACCTGACGTGCTGTTGGGACTGTCCTCTAGCTCACAGCCCTCAGAAACGCCAGGAAAACCCTCTTTGGTCAGGAATTAGGTATTGCATGTTCAATCCAGTGTTGCCCAAGCTGGTATTCTCCATGACAGAACCTCCTTCCAGAGCCAGAACCCACTGAGACCCATCACCATCAGACTGCCTGGGGCACTGAGAGCAACACTTTCTTCTCTGAGCCAGCATGAAATGGGTCAGAAAAGATGCTGTGACTCAGCTAAAAGGAATACTCTGCAGGAAAACTGATGGTATCCAAAAGGCTGATAGCAAAATCTCTCTTCTCTCAGAAATACCAGGTGCTTCACTGCAAAGCTGGTGAAAGAGGGCATCTGACCTGTTCATACCTGTGGCAGTCAATAAGTGATGTTAATCAGCCTGGAAGTCAGAAAATGCTGACTGTGACACCAGGCACTGCCTAATGCTGCCTCTGCCAGGGAGACAGAGGGAAAGCAGGGAAGCTCTACAAGGAGCCACAGGGCCTGCAAAAAATAGATCACTCTATTACATAAAGTCCACATTCAATTATTCAGGGTTTGTCCACTTGATGCATTTGAGCCCCAGGTTAGAACAGCGCTTAACCCTGTGTCCAGTGAGAGCCAGCAGTGAATTTGGAGGCAGCACCTCTGAGCTATCCCATCAGAACCAGGGGACATTGAGCAACTGAGCACAACTGCAGACCTGATTCCTAATTTGTCACACAAGGTCAAGATACAGCAGCACTTCAGACTTTCAAGCAGTGCTTGTTTCTTGCTAGAACACTGCATATTCTTACAGAAAATGCAGCTAAAGGCAATGCAAAAATGTAACAGCAGCTGCTGTGTGCCCAGCAGGAATCCAGGCACCAGCAAACACATAGCATGAGAAATGTGTCCTACTTTATTCTACATGAATGCAATCCACATAATCAGAAGTAATAGGCATCCCAATTTAGTGAGTTAGTCCCTGCCCTTTCTCACCAGTGACACACCAACATCATGTAGCACTGCACCCGGAAGCTGTCCAGGCTAGCTCTGGCCCCACAGTCCAGCCAGGAAATGAGTGAGCTCCTGCACGCAAACAATGTGTGCAAATCAGCTCCTGAACATGCCTAAGAGGGCTCATTGCAACAGACAGGCTTCCTTTGTTGCCCAAAGGAAAAATCAGCTAGGACAGGGCTGCTGCTACACGGACAACATGTGCAGCTGCAGGAATGAGACCTTCCCCAAGGGCTCTTGGAATCAGAGAGTAAGCAAAGCACAGGCCACGTGAATTGTGGTGGCAACAAGTTCCTCTTTTACTGCTGTCATTCCCCTTGGATTTTCTCCATTATAAGATGGGAGCCTAGAAGAAATGGTGACTGCAAGCAGGCTGCCAGCACAACAGCCTTTAACCTGCACATGTGAGGCAGGCAGGAACAGGCCAAGGGCACACAGCTGTCCTCTAAGTTCCCACATGATTTAGGATGGGCACCTCGGTTTGAATGCCATTATTAACAGCAGCACGACCTGCCAATACCATAGGTCTTGCTACCACTACAGGCAATAAATCAGCGTAACAGGCAGTGAGGGCATAGCTTAGCAGCACTGGTTTCCAGAGACACCAACAGCCACTTACCCTGCAAAAGTCTGCCCTTTATATTTTAGTTCTAGAAATGCACTGCAGGTGGCATGCTCCTTTGATGGCACAAGAGCTGTATTAAATAAATTGCACTAGTCCTTGCAGGCCACAGCCAAAAGAGCAGCTCTGAGTCAGCCAGCCCAGCATCAGCTCCCCTCTACTCCAGTCCTTTACTCTTGTGAGGTGCAGTAAATAAAACTTGTTCCATTGCCAACATTTACACGTTGAAACTACCCAAAAGAAAACCTGCACCAATATTGCCTTCACTTTCATGTGTCTCCCTTTTTTTGCCCCAGGAGGATCTGAGGGTTACCCCACCCCGGGAGTCCTGATGCTACAGGCACAGCAATGTGCACTCACAGGAATGCAGGCATGTAGCAGAGCTGGTCTGGCTGTTCCAGCTGGGCAACTAACACCTCAGAGGAGCTTTCAAACAACACTGCAATGAAGAGCTACAGAAACCTGGGGACTGACAGCATGAATTGTGGGCATTTGAGAGTCAAGGAAGAGAAAGAATGTCTGTGGTGTCCCCACTGACTTTCCAGTTCCCTTTGAGGAAATCATGATTACTACAACCAAGAGAGTCAATTCCAAACTGAAAGAGATCTGTGACCCCTCATGGACACCAAAACAGGCAGGACCAAACTTGAGGCAACAGTGTGACTCTTTAGCTAAACTGCTTCACATGCCATTCACTCCCTCCTCCCTGACCCACAATTTTAGACAGCTAACAGCTCTGCCTTTCCTGCCCAGAGCTCCATTCCAATTAGCTGTGGACTGCAGGGAAATCACTACAGCTACATCAACATAAAGTGGTGTAAGAGGAGGGAGAATCAGGTCCTTTATCTTTTAAAGCTCAACACTGACCTTACTGATTTGTATGGCCAGTATTATCCCACTTAATCCTCTTTGCTGTAATTCAGAGGAATAAAGCAAACACTCTGCAGAGGCAGTATCTGAGTTTGGCCATTATTTTGTTAACATATGCACACAGTGCTAGCCAATGTTATTAACTCCATACACAATCTTTATTCTGTTATTTTAAAAGGGGCAATAGCTGCAGCCTGCATTAAAAATATCTTTCACAGTGTACAAAACAAAGAAAACTCTAAAGACAGTAGAGGAAATATTACAGGCTACAACTTTTCTAGAATGACACACCAGTTTCCCTGATCATAGTAATTCTTTTGAACCCTCACACAATCCAGGGATCTGCATGCTGCTTCCAGTTCCCCTTCACAGAACACATGGTAATAGCGGTGGAAAACAGGGCTGAGTTCTTGTGATTCTTTGGAGACAGCTGGAGCCAACACTGTATCAACATTTTCCTCTTTCTTTTTAGTACCACCTTTCAGGTGCCAGGGAACCAGCAAATCCTGAGAGTGAAAAGAGGTTCTGTTAGTGTGAACAGGCAGTCTAGAGTCTGCTACTGGCTTTGCATCACAGCCTTCGTCCTTCGAGTCATTAAGAAGTTGGGCAGAACAAGCTGAGTCTTGGCTGCTGTTATTGGGCACTTGGTCACTGAGTGGTCTCTGGGCTGTGCCAGTATTCATTTCCTTCTCTTTGTTTTTACTACCATTCTTTTCCTTAAGGTATTTAGACTTCTGGTTTTTATACTCTTGTTCCATTGCCCAGACATAAATGAGTGCCATTCCACCAGGTCTTAGAAGCCGGGCTAGTTCACGGATGGTAGCCAGTCTCCTCTCCTGGAAAGGAAAAGCAGAAGTGAGAAGCTACTACACAAACAAAAAGTCAGGTGAGTGGAATGGCAGCAATTTAGGGACAATAAAATTTGAAAAGAAGTGGGTTTTTTCCACTATTCATTTTCACTCATAATATAGTCCATCACTATGTGCAAGCCAAGACATTTTCCTAAACACAATTTCTTCATCAAAAGGGGTGTCAAGCATTGGAATGGGCTGTCCAGGGCAGTGGTGGATTCACCATCCCTGGAGGTATTCAATAGATCTGTAAATGTGGCACTCAGGGACATGGTTTAGTGTTGCACTGGACTTGATGATCTTAAAGGTATTTTCCAGCCTCAATGATTCTATTATTCTCTTTCCATTTGAAAATAGCTCTGTGCTGAGCAGGATTTCTTGGATATACCAGTCCACATGGAAAAGACAGACACCTTTTCAAGAAGGTGATTCAGTATTTAAAATGCCAGATTCAAATCTACCATACCGGATGATACACACAGTAAGAGGCCAGACTTACAGCTTAAACACAGGTCTTTTGACCACCCAAACAAAGATATGTCAGCCTTTTCCAAAACAGACTTCTTTCTAATTTTTTATACTGGATTTGGAAACGTTTGCTGCATTTCTGGTATGGAAAGATCTGTGGGGCCCCTCTAAGATAGTCCAGAAGTTTGTTACCATCACACAGTCCAGCCAGGAGAACCTTACACAGCCCAGAGATACAGCAGACTAGTGAGCAGTGTCCCCTTTGTTTGGAGATGGACAATGAAGGCACAGAGAAAAAAACCCAAAACCACAAGATCTGCCCAAAAGCCCAAGATGTGAGCTGCAAACAATGCATCTCTTGACACTCAAAGCAGAGCCCCCTTCTCCAGTGTCATTAACTGGAAGGACACGAAAATGAAACACAAACATCAGGAACAAAGCTTCAGGAGGAGCAAGGGCATCTGACAAGCAGAGGGAAAACGTGAACAGAATGTGTAAGAAGCAGCAGCAGCACAGCAGCTTAACTCTGCTCTGACAACTGCTTACAACAAATGCGGACCTTTGATTTCTTCCCATTTAGTTCTTCCCTTTTGCTGTCATTGCAGTATTAGCAGCTCTGCACAGCAGTACAGTGCAGCAGAGAGAGGGGTGACTTACTGCTGTTGAGAAATGGTGTATTACAGCAATGGAGATGCAGGCGTCACAAGAACCGCTGCGGATTGGCACTGACAGGGCATCACACACAAAAGCCTGGAAATGTTTTTCTCCACAAATATCCACCAGGTTTTTGCTGCGATCACAGCCAAACTAGAACAGAAAATGTTTCATTAAGCTTTTCGTAAGATGATAATTACAGGAATGGAATATGACTTTCACTCGATGCTTACAGTAGTATAGTCATCACGGTCTCCTACTGAGGGAACACAGCTTAAAATAAAAACATGAGCAAGTGTGACAAAATAGCCTTGAGAGGAGTATATGGTTTCCAGGTCCAGACAAAAAGGTAAGAACCCAGATGCTTACTTAAAACAAAGATGAAAGACTAGATATTAGACAGCTCGTTATAGCACCCTGATTTTGAACCAGACAGACCAGGTTTCAACCTAACTTTTCTTCCAAAACAATTCAAAGTATCTTGAAATGAGCAAAGTGAGAGGTGACCTAACCTCAGTATTTTCTTTTAATTTCAATTGCCATTTGTAATTTGACAGCATTAGAAGCACCCAAGTACTGAACTCACAAAAGCTGATCTACAAGCACCAGTGAGCATCCAGCAACTTTGGTGGCACCACTGAAGTATGTCACGCAGCTTCACTGATCACCCAGGTTTTGCCATTTCAGTGTAAGTAAGCAAGTGCTCAGCTATCTTCCTCTTACCCCCCAGTATCATGATCCACAAAAAATTCAAGCACAACACAATCTTCCAAGGTTCTGTACAGTCCAGTGAAAGGACCCTTACGAACCATTTCAGAACATCTCACAAAACATTAATTTTTTTCCCTTTTAAACCTTGCCCAGTGTCCACAACAAAGGCGGTAAAAAAAAGCTTACCATCTTCAAAAAATCAGTATTGAGAAATGTTTTTTTTTGCATGCTCACATAAAATTAATAAATCTAAATTGATCAAGACCTTTTCTGAAAGAAATAGAGAGAGGCATGCACCACCCTCAGTTTCCTGTCTGCCACGCACACTGAATACTCAAACCAAAGCCTTGATACCAGGTTATATATCAAACTTGGCTTGTATGAGAATAATAAATGTATTTGCTTTCAATGACCAGCAACAAGTAGGTAGCAGAGAACAAATTCAGAATCCTAAATAATTACTGTTGACAGTGTTTATTGCATTTGACACTGAAAGAATACTAAACCATCTTTGATGCAAGAAGAATAGCAAACAACTTGCTCTGCTTAATCAACCAAGAAGAGACAACAGTACTGCTAAAATGAAAAGCCTCTTTAGCAATGATTAATGAAAATATCTTTATTTTCCATCATAATTTTTCATTTTATCAGTTTAAATATTTTTATCTTTCAGCCTACCATCACAGTTTTGAAGAAAAGCAGAATTCTGTTGCAGTCTTATGTCCTGAAAGCTTACCAGTGAGCTGCTTTCTAATTAGGTCTCTGACTTTTGATGCAAAGTAAATGAAACAGTCATGAAAATGCCAACCTGACAATACAAGATAACCCTCCACAAAAGCAGTACTATGAATATGTACATATTATCCTGCCAATTAGCAATAAACAGTCCTGAAAAGATCAATCCCAGCATTGCTTTCTTCACGTTCATTCCTTGGCCTCTGTCATTTACTAAAGCACTAAGTGAATGGTGTTGTTTATGACTAAAAAAAAGGAAACTCTCGTTTGCTTGAAAGCAAACGTAAATCCCTATCATTTTACACTGGCAGCCAACTGAAGTGTCTTTAAATAACTCAGACAACCTGCATGTTAGAGACTGCACACATCATTACTGGTACCTTTAACTACTTCTGCAATGAAGACATTAGCTTGTAGTACTTAATAATAAAACTCAAAGGACCAAATTCACTGCTGGCAGAAGAAGGGAAAAGAATACTTACAGCTTCCACTGACAGGAAGCTTTCCCAGAAAGAATTGCTTTGGCCCTCTACATCTATAGTGAAAATGAGCTGGATAATGGAATGCAATCCCCCGTTCCCAAAATGACCATGAAAAGGCCTACAATGTATGTTGATGAAATCAAATGAACTGAGAATGAGAACAAAGGCATGAGTGCCAGGATTCAAAGTCCTCATTTGCATCTAAATTATTTCAAATATTATAAAGTCAGGTTTACTGTATTGACATACTTTCTAAAGCAAATGTGCATCCAATGGAGAAAGATGCTGTTTCGCAGTGAAAATGGAGACCTTGAAACAAATCACTTTGAACACACAGCTGCTCTAAAATAGGTATATTAGGCTAAAACTTTACATGGTTTTAAATGTAAACATGACAATTGGTGCTATGCATATATGCATAAATATATGAACACAGGGAGTCACCACAGATGCCTGGTGCTGAAGCTACGCAACTTTAGCATCCTTGCAAGAATTATCTCTATATGATATTTCAAAATAATCACAATCACCACATTCCTGCATTTTCTAACTTACAAGAGAAATGCATTCATTAAAAACCAAAATACATTCATTTCAGTCACTTAGAAAACAATAAGCTAGCAAAAAGCAGGTAAGTTTAGTGGTGCAATGCCAGCTTACAGCTGGAAAATTACTCTAACTGTAGGCTAATGAGCATAGAAAACATTTAAAGCAAGGGGCAGAGATCCCAAACTCAACTTTTCCCAATTCCATGACTAACTGATTTTTACTTTCTAAAGCATACAGAATCTTTGATGTGATGAAGCTTCATTTACAGAAGACTTCAAAGGACTCTTTTAACCAAGAACAGGTTTTTCTCTAATTAAATTTATAATCAAAACATTTAAAACAAATCTCAAAATATAGCTGGAAAACTTTAATTTTTGCCAGTTCCTATCTCTAATTTTAATGCTCAACACAGGACATTTATTGTCTTTGCTGACATCTCTTCTAGAAAAGCAGAGAAAGGTAGATGAATTACTATTAGCTCAGTGTCCAAAACCACAGAAACTAGTACATCTCTTGGTGAGCCAAGTTGTTTACATTTTTATGGTTCTCTATTTCTTCTTATCTGTGATTCTTCTCAGTCATTTCTTATACCTGTTTTCCTAGTTTTCCAAATCAAATTCCTTGCTCAAACTCCACAATTTCTCATATATATCTCAAATCACAAGGCGGATTATTTAGCTGAATCTACCCAAGTAAATCCACCTCTCAGCAAGTTGCTCCACACTTTTCCGTATTTCCATAAACAAGGCTGCCTTCTCAGCTTTCTCAGCTTTGCTCCAGACATGTTCCCCCCTCTCTTCACTGCTTTTTGTGATGTAAACAATGGCTCACAGAAGCTCCAGAGTGGCCACTGACACCTAGGTACTATGGCTGAAATCCACATCAATTTGAGGCACTGATTTTCATTCTTTCTGGATAAATACTAACTGCATCCAACTCTCATTTAAGAAAGTAAAGCTGTTTTAGTATGGAGGCCTGTAACTCTGTAACCAGAACCCCAGCAAACACAAAATTTAGGAAAGGGCCAGGGCACATCATCATCCTGGCATACCACACTCACTCTGGGCACCCTGGGTAATGCAAGCCTTTAGACAATCAAAATATCTAAAAAAGAGACCAAGATAAAAGAGGAGAAGAGAGGGGGAAACAAATGTAACACCTGTGATTTGTCTGAGTTTGCAGCCACTCAGTACTGGCTCCCTGGAAACAGACAACATAGGCAGATATCCCACCCTGCTCCTTCACATTCCCAGGCATCTTCACCTCCATCTTTTCAGTCAGGAATAACTAAAGTAAATTTTATAAAATCTACTTAATGCAGTGGTTAGGAATAGATCATTAGGGGGCAAAAGATACTGAATAATCAGCTTGCTTTGTAATGATGTTGCAAATCTGCAAAAGATAAATCTTCTTGCATGGTGAAATAAAGATAGGTAAAGACAGGTTGGGGTTACCCACCACTGTGTGTTTTCTTTCTATATTATCTCATTATAACTAACTCAACTAGGTAGAATTAGTTCATTTAAGTATCTGAGAACCTGATTTATTCAGCACATTACAAAGTGATGAAGAAAACAACATCTAATTCTGAAATCCAGCCACTGAATAGAATTATGTGGCTCTCCAGAGAAATGCCTCAGCTATAACTAATAGCATGAGAACCTCAAGGAAACAAATTACATTTCAACAAACAATTAGTCTGAGTCAGGCTTTTAGCATTCCTTTCATGTAGTGTTTTGGTTTTCCACTGCATATAGTCAGGGTATCTCTGAAAGCAAAGTGCTATGCCTAAGACCCAGAGTTAATTTCTCAGTGACAATGAAACAGAACCAAAGTGAGCAATTCAGCATTCATTCTGGTTTTGTGCTGCTCTTGCCCAGTTCCTTCTGAGCTCTCTCTCCAGATGTCTCATCAATTTAATGACTGCTATTCATTGCAATAAAAGGGCAGGAAAGGTTCATCTGTCTCAGCCTTCAATCGTTCAGATATGGTGAACTTGCTCCAAGTTTAGCTTTACTAAGTGGTTTTGTCCTTCTTGCTTTTACCCACTACTAAAAAATCCTTCCAAGAGGAATTTGTTCATGGTCAGTACAAACCCACTGCAACTAAACCCCATCCAACTTTATTCAACCATACCACAGTAAATATTCTCTCTCTCTTTTCCCCACACTCAGAAAAAGTCAAATTTTTATATAATTCCAGTGGATCCCAGTTTGGGAAAGTAATGCAGAAAACAGAGGTGCACATCTCACAGCAAAAGGTGTCTCACAAGGTCTTGTGAAATATAAACTATGTTACCAATTACCTTTGAATGATACACATGACAGGAACAGGAATGCCTGTATTAAAGCAAATAATTTTGGTTCCTGCATTGCCATAATTATTTTCCTATCATCAGTATTTTGTCAATCAGAGTAATTTCTTTATATAAAAAGATATCTACCCTATGGCATTTTCAGTTGTTTGCCACTGAATTTCCCACCAGTTTACCAGTTCAATTCAAAATGCAAACCACAAATTTGAAAGGCTTCCATGACTCTTAATTCACACTCTAGCCCTGGGAGGATGCTGAACATTCCTGCAGGGACTTACACATCACGACACCTACCTGAACACTGGAAATGAGGAAAAAAAGCTAAGCCTCATAGAAATTGATGAGATCATTCCAAAAACATCAATGAAAACCTGGTGGTAACCAGGGAATGGCTAAGACTGAAACAGCATTCCATAAAAATAAAAGATCTGTTTACAGATATGAATGTTAAGCTTGAAAGCACTTGTATAAAATCTGTTAAAATAATTCCACCAAATGAGGTTGGGTGGGGAGAGAATTGTGGAAAAACAACCCTGAAACCATGTCTCTTTTTTGCATTCATTCAAACAATAAAAAGGTGGTTGAGGCAAAAAATGAAAAAGTAATGTGAAACCCTATTAAATTCATCCTTCCTCCAGTCTTTCTGCTAGCTACATCAGACATGGATTCCATCTCTAGCTCAAACACTCTTAATCTGAATTTGTTTGTCATGAAATTGCTGCTCCCTCACTGTGTCAGAATAATGCAGCCATTACAGCACTGTCACTTTTGCTGATGGACTCGTGCATTTCATTGTCACACAAGGAAACTCCAGTAGATGAGGCTGCAGGTGATCATCCAGAGAAACTGAAGCAAATACAACAGCACTGGCCACAGTGGAGAGGTTTTCAGACACTGCCTGAAGATTAAAACCACCAAGAGAGCTACCTTAGCTTTGCTCTACCATTAGCACTGCTTCTTAAAGCATAACAGTGTACAGTAACCTGTAAAGCATATTGCTTGCCTTCAGGAAATGCTTGCCTCAGGTTTTCAGTACTTCTGAGTCAAGCTACACTGCTGTGCCAACAGTGCTCTACCCAACCCCTAAACAACTCCTAATTTCACAAAAGACACACAGAATTGGTTACGTTTATGCCTGGATTTTATGCCTCCAACTAAAGAGGAGTAAATGAGGGAGAAAACTGATGTCCTGCACCTAAAGAACACTCCCTTTATCCTGATAATGCACCTGATACTGCACCTGATACCTAAAACATTCTGCAGTCCCTCACTCTCAGCTTCGTGCCCAACCCATGGTAAATGGAATTAACAGCACTTCAGATACCTTGTCAAAAATTTAAAGACATCTGTAAACACAATATACACCGTGTTTTCTTTAACCACACTTCGCCTGCTATAGAAAAATTAATCTAGTAGAAAGGAGGAGTTACATTCATCCTCCTGAGGCTCTGTGCTGACTTGCAGATGAAAACAACCAAATGCAAAGTGTAGCGTATCTCCATCTAAGAACCACAAGTTGTCATCAGTGGAAAATAAAATATTGAGGGAGGCCAACTGAAAGAAACAATTCCGAGATTCTATGTTTCAACAGTCTAAACTGCTTCTTTAAAAGTTTCCTCCCTTTCACTGTTATTTTTCATGTCTTATTTCTCCTGCAGACACATATGAAATTAGGTAACTCCTAAAGTAACAGAGGAGAGGGGCTGGCTTTCCTTTGATTGCCAGCCAATATGTGACCTTTCCTTTCCTTAGCCCGTTAACTGTGGGCTCCAGAAAACAGACTGCTGCTCGCAGTTTCTGAACACAGCATCTTGCATTGATCTCACTTTAAAAGTCTACCACAGTCTACCCTCCACAACTACAATTTACCAAATTCATTCCAGTTGACCTTCATGGTACTCTGATGAATGTTTCTCCTCTCTAGTTAGGTTTACTGATTTTTCTTACAGGAATCAGGAGTGAAAAATTGAAATGTACTGAAATTAGTAATTATACTCAGGCTACAGCAGCCAGGCATAAAGATGCCTACTTATAAATTGGTTGATGTTGTTCTAGCCCATAAGAACAGTAAGGGAAATAATTTACAAACACAGGGCTGTAAATAACAACTTATCTTTTTTAGCTGAATATAAATAACAGGACAAACTCCTGAAACAGCCAAACAACTCCAGGTTTTATTAACAATAATGAATGCTCTGCCCTACATAGAAGTTTTCAAGCCCGATGGATTTCAAAGTGTTTCACAGAATAAGCAAGTGAAAAAAATCCACAGTTCTGGATCAGAGGAGAGCAGATAACGCACACTTATCTGAGATTTCTTTTGGATTAAAACAATGGCAGGTTTGACTCCTTTTTCTATTTTTCAAAAAATGTCTTTTAAATATTTGCAATAAAAGCTGTCTCTTGGTTCCTATTTGTAGGTACTTCATCTCTCCCTGACAGGAAGGGAAAGAAGTAAAACTGGACTAAGTACAGACTGTGAGACAGGAAAAGATACTACCTGAGCAACAATGATGTCAGAATTGTATAAAACTGAAGAGAAGGGGGTGAGAGAAAGGCCAGAAATCTGTATCAAAGTTGAGATTTCTCTGTGCATTTTATGTTGGCATATTTACTGGGCCTATGCACAGAGCCAGAGCTGGAACAGCCAAACATGACATCATTCACAAATGAGACAAGTCACCAAGCCACAGGGAACTGAAGAGGATATATGAAAATACTGTTGCCCATGAAGATTTCACCCACCCACCAACCAAGTGCAAATCTTGTTGGAAGCATTCAAATTGCCCAACCATTTAATAAATTCATTCAACAACAATAACTAAAAAGGCTAAACATCTGTTACAATTTTTCAATCCACTGCACTCCATACTATTTTTCTTAAGATATTTTGAATTACAAAGAAAAAGTGGCTCTGAAAAAAGGAAAAAGGCAATGCACATAATGCATGTGGAAAGTTAAGATAAGTGATAATTGATCTTGGATCAGGAAATAGCTTTCTGTTCTCTGTATTCTCCCAATGCTAGCCTGAACCTCCAACATGCTATAACTGCATGACAGAATAAACACTAAAACCAATGAAAACAAATGACAGTAGCTACTACTTACCATGTACAAATCCTCCTTGATGCCTAGGTACTTCCCATTACCACAACCAATATCAGCCACTATTGACCCTGTTGGCAGGGACCTGAGAAACTCTACAATTTGGGGCCATGGGCTATGCCTGGTACTGCTAAAGTGTGTGGCAATCTCTTCATACACCTTGTGTACATATTCTTGCTCCAGCTTTGAGGCCTCCATCTCATTCTGGGGAAATGAAGGTTGCACCAGTCTCTGCTGTCCTTTCTGGCTGTCACAGACAGATGGATAAACTAGATATAGCAACAGAGACAAAATATTACCTTTTTTAAGCAATTCCTCATGGGTTAAGCATATTTAGCAAAATAAAACTGAAATATTAAAATGCAAAAAATGCTTCATTCCTCCTTTACATTTTAAAAACTAAAATGCAGGTCAAACTGCAGAAGTGTTTGATGACCTGAACACAAGCAACCTGCCCACACGTACCAGAGGCTCTTTGCAGAGATCATTAATCTGCTATGTTAATGATGTTTATGTTCTCAAAACTGAGATAGTGCCCCCAATGCCAAAGTCCACAACATCATCGCAATTTGGCCACTGAAATTCTGTTCTAAGGGGACAAATGGACTCCAGTTCCATGTAATCATTGAGCCACCTGTCTATTATTATCTGTACTGCCCCAAGGCACTTTACATGGCTCTGTCACTGCAGATACGATTGCTTCTCCTTCTCAAATGTACTTAGTTTCTCAAAATTAAAGGCCCCCACATACAAAAAACAATCAAAACCGACAAAAACTTGAAGAATAGGTTGTTAGTTCTATTTTGTTACATTATTTAAGCATTTGAAATGCAAATTAAATGCAAGACTCCAGATTACTTGCCTGGCTCTGGAGCAAGCCAAATGCCTTCTGTATAGACAAACTCTGGCAGCCACATGAACGCAAGCAGTTCAAGCCATATAGTATGCTATGAACCATCCAGGAAAAGCTATGAGGAATGCCAAAATTACCCAAAGAAATAAATTGATTTACTCAAAACATAAAAATCTTACCTACTGGTGATAAATAACAATTTTGACTTGAAGATTGCCTCAAGACACTTACTGCAATTGCAAGGGCTTCTCCTCACTTTCCTGAATGTAAATGATGTCCGTGTTCCCCTTCGATTTAATGTTAAATCCCCAACATCAGTGGTGATTGTTCCAACTTTTTGCCCAAGCTCTGATGCTTGAATGACATCATATTTTCTGGGTGTGATCCTAAAAAAAGCAACACAAAACAAAGGAATAATTCAATTTGCATCAGGAAAAAAAAACAACCCATCTTTGTAAGAAGGCAATTCTCACACTCTGAGACATGTGATTACAACATGTTATTTAATATACTGCTGCTTCTCAGTTTTCAGCTTTTTCAGAAAGGAGATGACACAAACTAATGACAATAATTAAAATGTTGTTTAATTGCATGCAATTATATTTCTCTTCCCTCCCTCTCTTTCTTCCATAAATTTTGATTGTTTATTTGTCTAGTACTTAATTTTTTTTATAATTTATTTTTGTCCTGGTTTTAGCTCCCTGGGATAGAGTTAATTTCCTTCTAAGCATCTGTGCTAACAGCAACAGTACCGTGTTTTGGATTCAGTTCGAGAAAAATGTTGGTAACACACTGATATTGTAGTTGTTTCTCAGTGGTGCTTACTCTAAGTGAGGACTTTTCAGTTTCCCATGATCTGCCAGCAAGGAAGTGCACAAGGAGCTGGGAGAGAACATGGCCAAGACAGCTGGCCTGAACTGGCCAGAGGGATATTCCACATCACAGAGCATCATGCTCAGTGTATGAGCATGAGGGGAGTTGGCTGGGAGGCACCGATCGCTGCTGAGGGACGCGCTGGGCATTGGTCCGTGGGTGGTGAACTGCCTTGTGCATCACTTGTTTCTCTCAGGTTTTGTTCCTCTCTCTCACTTCCTTTCATTACTATTACTAGGACTTCCCAATGTCAAAAATAAAATGCTGCACACCCTGTTGCTTGGCACAGAGTGGTTTTACTACTGCATTGCCAAGAATAGAGTTTTGCCAGGTTACCCAATCAAATATGAAAAGCATCACAAATGAACTTCATCAGAAAAGTCAGAAATTTACTTTCACCTATGAGTCAAAAAGAGAGTACATCTTTCATCCTCCTTCATGACACCGTATAGCTTATTTCTAAACCATGTGTTTCTGTTTCAGAGAGAACTGAACAAAAATGCTTTTCCTGCGCACTTTGTTCATGGGGTCAAAATGAAGTCTCCAATTCCTTGGCATCCAAGTATACACACTGAAAGCATTTCCAGAATAATTTCAAAATTGTCTCCTTTGCTCTTTGACTTCTGAGGTGTAAAAAAAAGGTGTCACAAATGACATGAAATACATTTTGACATTATCTATGCAAGTGAATTAGCTACAATTTCTCGCTGCATGATACACCTTGATTACAATACTATGTTCCAGTAGCATGGTGGAAAGCTTACTCCAGTTGAGTACCTTGACCTAATACTGCTTATAAAAATATAGAGAAAAACTATATTTAGAACAGGTGGACAAGAACTGGGACAGGAATCACTTGTACATGGATAGAAAGATCTGGGACCTTCATTTTCAATGTAGTTTATGTCATAGGTTCTCAAAAGACAACACTCACTTGAAGGTGCAAGGGAGTTAAGTAATAGTCTCATTCCAGTTTTTAATAGACAGGTACACTATTTCAACTTGAATGCCTGCTGGCAAGTACCACAAGTGCCCAGCAAGCATCCTGTGCCTCCTGGGAGTGGGGCTGCCTAAGGGCAGCTTGGAAGAAGCAGAGGTGGTAGCCTTGGAGAAAGCTGAGGCCTCAGCAAGGGCGAGCCCTCCTTTTCCTGGGAGCTGTGTTTAAATGGAGACTGTCCCACTGGGCCTTGTTCCAGTTACAGTCCCAGATGCATCCCCAGCTCTGTCTGTGCCTGGCCACTGACTTGGCCCCTGAGCTGACATCCCAACTTGGCCTCAGCCCAGCCCATGGAGCTGCCTGATGCCTGAGGCTGGGGCTGCCCACCAGCTCCCTGGCCAGCAATGTCATTGACATGGAAACTGCACTGTGTTCTCAGGGCTGCACATAAAAGTTGACTGACAGTATTTGACAGGACAGAATAAGAAGCTTACAACACTGGTATCTGTGTTCAGTCCTTGTATCAAACAACAAGAGACTTCACTGCCCTGGGCTTCTATAATGATGAACAGCAGAAGTACCAAGTGCTTTTTACAACTATTTAATTTAACGAGGGGAATATACAGGTGGCATAAGAGCTCTATAAAAATTAACAACATAAAGATTGTCAGGGAGTTCATATTCACCCTTCTTCATAATACATATTAACCAGTAAAATTAAAAGGCAGAAAAATTTCTGCCAATAGAAGGATTTGATAATTAGTGTCTCCAATTGACTGCTGAACCAGCGAGAGCTTGGGACAAACAAAAGAAGAAATCTTTACCACGGGTATTTCTGTCCGTACTCTCCTGACGGGCATTACCGTCACACTCAGAGCTTGCCAAGGTTTTAGCCTTTTTGTCAATTTCAGCACTCCAATTGTATCTCCCAGCGGTGCACGATTTTTAAAAGCATGTATTTAAATTCTACAATAAGCAAAACATATTTTAAGAAATGTCTTCCCAACATCTCCAAACTGCTCGATGCAGTCTTATCAGCAGCTAAAGTGTCCCTAAAGCAGCTGGGAATAGCTCAGGAAGACTCCCCTCTGTCACCCTCAGGCTCCCAGTGCAGGAGAAGTCACTCTCCTAAACTACCCCTTCTCTCAAGGCTTTGGCATATGCGATCCAGTGGGAAAAGCTGTGGGCTTAAAAGAGAGAATGGAAATGGTGACGCTAATTGCACTACAATCAATTCTTTGCCAGCTCAGTGTCATTGAGAACTTTCACACTGCAGACGTAAGTGAGAGCAATTTCTGAGTGAAACTTCACTTGTGACAGCAGCAGGAAACTGCACCTCAGGGACTGGCAATTAGTTTCCTAAATCCCCAAGTTTTTCAATGTAACCTAAGTAGAATCTGAGCAGAAAAGTGAATTTGTATATTAATTATAAAACTTGACTTGATTTCTTTCAGAGCAATTTAAAATACAGAATGTCATTACAAAAGCAAAAAACCAACATTTATTATTCTTCTGTTATCAGCAATGCAGAGATTCTTACACATACCCATGTGTCCACAGGTATCTGGATTCTCCAGTCATCACCAACAAACTGCACCGGGGCAACATAATTGCCACTGTATGGCCATCAGGGTGTTTGAAATCCATCACAATCTAAAAAGAAACAAAGCCAGTCACCACAAATGAGCATGACTTACAGAGCTTCATATACAAGCCAGGTATTCTTAAGTCCTAGCTTTGTTTGTCTCTCTAATGTCTTCAACTGGATATTGCTATGAAACAGCCACATATTTCCTAGGGATGCAAAAGTCTCCAGGTCTCCTGTCCTAACGCTCTCTCCCCTTCAGCACCACATTCAAATCTCAGTCAGTCACAAATACACGTATACAGAGATAATTAAAATTATGTATCATTTTCTTTTCACAATAAAAACTTTGTAAGAACAGTAGCACTGTACCTGTGAGTCAGGAAAGGACTATCAGCCCTCAACTAGAGGCAGCTGCATAAGAGGTACAGAGGTCTCATGTGCTGTATCTCAAGCATCTGAAAGTTATGTACCTGGGCTAAGACCACCAGCTACTGCCTTTTTGTGATGATGTCTACACAGAGAGACAAGTTTCCCCACAGGGTTATCCATCCTAGTGTACAATGTAGAGCTAAGTGATGTGGAATGACCCTATGCCCTCTGGAAATGCCTATCCATTCACAGTGAGGAGCTGAGACAATTAACTCGGTACATACGTAACATTCACATAAGCAGCATTAGGTGAGAAATAATTTCCAACCTGCCCACATTCTTAGAGGTTTGAAGCACAACAAGCACATGCAGTCTCCCAAGATCCTGACTAACATGCCAACTACCAGACCATCCTTTTATTATTTGCCATCTGGCTTCTAGCCATGGCAATATATTGAGGTAACGCTTTCAGCTTTATTCCAATTTCACAGCCCAGATGGCAGTGGTACTTTTGCTTCTGCTTGGGTTAGGAATGTTATCCTTTTACATTTCCCAAATGAGAGAAACTCTTGCTGTGGAAAATAAGGAGCAGGTCATTTAAGCAAACCAAATGAGTTACAGAAGACTTACAGAAAAATAAAAGTGGTCAAAAACCATTCAAGTCAGCGGTTCCTCGTACACTGGAGAATTAGCACCATGAAAACGCTGCCATCTGATTTGTAACCTACTAAGTATGCAATTTAAAAGCAGACTTACTCCAGAATGCCAGATTGAAACAAATTAGGCAGTTCTGCTTCTGTGTACAGATGCGTTTAACAAAGAGAAAACAGTGGTGCAACAATCAGTCATTCAGCACAAAAACCCAGCAAGACAGAGACTGAATAAGCAAGACTTTTAAACACTACAAATTGCCACTAACAACAATTACTATTTAATGTTGTGCGTGCTGAAGCAAAGCACAATGGCATTTACATTTTCAGGTAAAAAATTATTTATGCTGTAGTACCACCCACATAGAGGAGACACCTTCTTCTCCCGTTGGGTTATCTAAATTTAAGGCAGGAAGTGACAAGAGTGACAAACAGTGGGGTTGAAAAGGGTTGAGAGATAGAAGGGAAGAGGAAAAAAAGCATAACTATAAACTCTGATTAATGATTATGAAACACTTCAACAGCTACACAAATAGATGAATGGCAGCCACTTGCTACTGTACTGCTTCTCTTGCACTTTGCAATTTCTACCAGGTAACCTCAAAGAAGTCTGGGGTGAAGAAGGAAAAAAATACAGTGGGCTTTACAAATCAGATGGGGATGCTGCACTGTAAAGCACAAGTAGCAGCAAGTCTCTGAAAAAAAGATGTAGCCAATCTGGCAATGCAAAATAACGAGAAGAAAACTGATCAAGACCAACAAGTAAGAAAAGAAAAAGAAATGGGGAGTGAAGTGGAAGGATGAGGTCAGTAAGATGATGCCTCAGTCTGTCTTTTGCTTCTCTGGCTCACTGCTGTAGGAGACAGGTGCAAGGCAACAAGATAGAGCCTGTGTTCTTAGTATATGGCAGAATAAACAGGACAGCTGAATGTCCAGATTCCTTCCTGGAGGCCTCGTTACACCTCTGGTCCTCTGAGTCAGTAGTAATTAGAAAGCTCTGTTCTTGCAGATGATATCAAAGAACTGTATTTTATCCATGAGTCAGTGAGGAGACCTCTACTGGGTCCCTTACACTTCCAGTTTCCATCTCCCTCCAGGGCCCAAAAGAGGACCTTATTCCCTTTCACTTCCCCGTGCCAGGCTGGTGCCTCCATCTGAAGTAGTGGGACACATTACCTCCAGTTCCCTGCCTTTCTGCTGTTTTACTTTATGCTTTACTTCAAGCAGACTGAGGTCCTCAGCTAGAATATATTAAAAATTTTGCACTTCATCTATTAACAACAAATTTGGCATTGCAATTGAGACAAAGAATCAAATAGAAGGAACACCTGAAGAAAATTAGTGCAATTTCTAAGCTTCATTCCTTTACCTAGATTAATTATACCTCAATGCTTAAAAAACAAGCAAGAGTACTTCTATCCTTTGTTTACAGTAAAGAACATTTAACCCAGAAGGATTTTTTTAAGAACTCAGTTCTTATCACCAGCAAGCCTATTACTGAGTAAAGTAGATAACATTCCCACACTCCTCTATGTGTCTTTATCCTGGCAGAACATTCTCAATTGTCACTGTCAAACACACACACACACAGAAGATTAACACATTTGGTCCTCTTTTTAATTTACTAAGGACTTACAATCAATAAAGCAGACAGGTTTGCTCCACAGGAGCTATTTCCAATTACTATTTTTGTTTTTACCTATTTTCTTTTTTCTCTCAGATGGCAGAGTCAATAAAGATCAAATTTCCAGCTAGCTCATGGTGCATCATCCAAGGATTACATTAAAAAAAATAGTGGAGGCTATATAAGNATCATGACAGGTTTGCTCCACAGGAGCTATTTCCAATTACTATTTTTGTTTTTACCTATTTTCTTTTTTCTCTCAGATGGCAGAGTCAATAAAGATCAAATTTCCAGCTAGCTCATGGTGCATCATCCAAGGATTACATTAAAAAAAATAGTGGAGGCTATATAAGTTTTACCATTTTTCTTTCTATATGGAAAAGGTGTGCCTCTAAATATAGCAAAAAAACCTTAAAAGAAACAAACAGCTAATATCTGCTTTAGGTTTTAAATACCTTGTCATGATGCCAGGTTATTTAAGAGAGAGTGTTCATGACAAGGCAGCACATGAAGCAGTAAACAGCTTTCAAGGATGGCTAAACATCAAAGCAAAGAGACACCCACATCACGCACATTGTTCTTGTGGCATAAAATACGGCAAAGTGCAAAAATCAGAAACTAATCCAACATAAAAAGGGAATGAAGTATCTTTTTCTTAACTCCTCAGGGAATAAGAAGTCTGCACTACCTTTCAGTGCAGTGGTACTGGCCCTCATCAAAGAGCAGGAGGTTGAAGGTGAATGACTGGTCTATCAAATAAGTAAAGATTTAAAGACAAAACAGAAATAAATGCAACAGAGCTATAAGGACGATGTCAATAAGAATTTTACTGCCACAGTGAGGAATGACAATTATTTTTCTAAGCTTTGTCTCTGATGCAATTTGTATTTGATGTTAATAGACTACCTTAGACGAAACATACTCTAAAGCTAAAAAAAGTACAATGTGGAATGCCTCTCAAGTCTCTGACATTATTTACTGAATTTTCAGAGAGCAAAGACAGATTATCAGCCTACATAACAGTTTCCCACATGTAAAACAGATGAAAACGAACGTCTACTTCAAAGACAGCTGAGAGCTTTAAAGCCCACACACAGAGCTTGAACAACACAGTGGGGCTCTATGCAGAGACAAGAGCCTACTGGCTTCCACAGGACTGAGGCAATCAGTTAGTAAAACACAGCACCTTTCACTGCAAAAACCATGCTAAATTCCAAAATTTGGGATTCAGAAAATGCTGAATTTTAAAAGGCAAGCAAACGGGAATATCTTTCCTGAATAACCCACAACAAAGCAAATGTTCCTTATGTAACATGTGCAGATATTTACATCCTGTATCATGTTCTCTGGCCATACTTCAAAAAATGAGTGCAGCATTGACAATCGTGACGATGAAATATTTCAGTACTGCCTACCTCAAAAATCTCCCAACACGTGTGCAGGCCTCCCCCATATCTGATTTATACCAAAGTATCCTGTCTCTTGCTAAGCCTGCTTATCTACTGAGGCACTGTGGTGATGTTACTCAGATGCTTCATATACTTACTACGCTTTTTTCTTCAGAAGTTGTACTTGATTTTCCATCCATGCAATATGCTACTATCTTCCTTAATTTTTTGTCATTTTTAAGTATCAATGCATTTCTTCCTCTTAACTGAAGTCTAGCACCTAAGTGTTTAAAAGATGTTTTAATATATGGACAGCACTTAATTCTTTTATATCTGAGGTCTCACCTTGTTACGATTTTCTTGATAAACCCATGAAGTAGAGTGCATCCACTGAACAGCATACCAGTATCTCTCCCAGCTATTCTGTATGCCATCGGCCCCATGGTACACATTCCCTTGTTGTCTGGCCTCTGTTAACAAGACTCAGGTTGTGCACAAGAAAATAAAAACTACTGTGATTTTCAAGCTAAGCCCTGCTGGATGGAGGAGCTTCTAATCCTCTGCAGACCTTGTCACAGCCAGCTGGAAAATACACCACACTCCTTCTGTACATGGGGATTCATCTCTTGAGGTTCACCAACTCCAAGTTAAGTTACCAGTCACCTCACTAAGCTGGATGCCAGCTCCTTGTGGTGTCCAGCGAGGTGGCTACTCTGCCCAGACTTGGCAGCGGTTGAGATGCTGATGGTTCTTCTGGCACCATCCCATCAACTTCTGACTGCTGCTGTTCCCACTCCAAGATCACTCACAGCTGCTACAAATTTTTATGCTTCACTCATATGTCTTCTCAAGCTGACTCCTCGCTTCAAAAGTCTTTCTGTAAATCCAGTGTGACTGTTTAATCTTGATAATTGAACAGCCAGACCAAAAGAACACAACAAGCCTAATCCATTAAAGATCACCCATTAAATATGTCAGTTCCTACTGCCTCTGAAAGTATCAAGTTTCTTTTGTATGTCAGGACATTACCTGTGATCTTTGCACCTTCCCTGTGTTATAACTCAATTGTTGAATATTAGACTCATATACAAAAGGCTTTCAGTCCATACAGTATGAGGCAATAGTTGCATTACCACTGCTTCCCTCTCTCTGCCTCAACAGGTATAGATCACCTTTCTGGAAAATGCCATGTAACCCAAGCATAAAACATTCATGTCCTTTTGTGAATCCAAAGACTCTGTCAAGTCCTCAACAAGATTCAATTTCTTCAATTTCACTAACATTTCATCGTCATCCTTTAAAAAATTGTCTCCCTAGCTCATAGCTTAAACTCTTTTAGGACACAGAAACAAGTGGCTAATGCCTTTAGTCTTCATTTAATTTCTTTTACTGACTTAGCCTCCTCTGCAGTATTTTCCATTCTTTCAGTCATAGATCTTCCCGCACATCCATGGGTGCTACTACACTGACATACAGGGAATTGCATCCAACTATACCAGAGCAGAATGTGCCCAAAATGCATCAAATCATTCATCTTCCTTTCCAATGGAAAGGAAATTGCCAAGGTTTCATGTCACTTGCTCTCTAATGGAGTACAGTTTAATGCAAGAGCACAAGAGGACTCTTACACATCCTGACCCTAATGGCCTCCAGAGGACTCAATGTGTTCAATATGTAATGCCCAGATGTCACAAGAAAGCAGTTCTGTGTCCTCAATTACATCTCCTCAGCCTTGCACTTATTGTATTACTCTATGTCCTGGAAGCAAATAATCCTTATTTACATGTTTAATACTATACCAAATAGCTACCAAGAAACCACTGAACAAGTCCTTGCAACAAACAGGTTCTGTAATAAGTGCAAATTTATATGCAAGTATGATGTTTAGAGGATCCTGGTAGCACATCTATCTATGTGGTGCTCTGTCGTATCTGTAATTCTTCCACACATTAAAAGCAAGTTCTCCAGAGATTTTCAATATCTAAATAGAAAGGGAAATACTTCAGTATTCAAAAAGCACATCTCACCTTTCTAAACCATTGATTGTTTACAAATATCTGTGGAAACACACACAATTTTCATGTTACTGAGGCTGCAAATACATGTAAGCAGGATTCCCTTCAAACTTAATTTCACTTCCATGCCATGCTACCTGCAAATTTATCATCCTGTCATCAACCATTGTAGTCCTTAATTGCAAGTTTTCTGTAACAGAAGCTGTGTAAGGAACTGTGAATAGGGCCTCCATGCAATATAAATAATTGACACAGCAAAAACCAGGCTTTGGCTGAGTAACATTGCCAAACATGGAATAAAACAGGAAAGAGTAATTTGCAGGAAAGAGGACCAGAAATATTTATATGCAAAGTGTAGACTCTTAGCATGTACTAGTGTGGTACTGAAACACCAGCTGTTGTATAACAGCCCAAGCCCTTAGAGGTTCAGTGTATTTCAAGGCATGGGTAAAACATGCTGCACAGTCATTATCCTACATGGTGAAAAACCATCTTCCCTCACTCTCCATGAACATTGGGATTGTTCATCAAACCTTACTCTCCTCTGGAGGTCTCAGCTTTCTGCTTGCAATGCTGTAGTACAGGAATTTGGGCTAACTAAGTCATAGGGTGGAAATAGTCAAAGAAGTTACAGATTAAGATACCTACATTTGGACTGAGATTTTAAAACAGCCCATTAGGGAACTGAAACCTTCCAAATGAAACAACAGAGGTCTAACTCAGCATGA
The DNA here is from genome assembly GCA_013398175.1 of Climacteris rufus. NCBI lineage: Eukaryota > Metazoa > Chordata > Aves > Passeriformes > Climacteridae > Climacteris > Climacteris rufus. Next base: position 431,822 of record VZRZ01005950.1, on the reverse strand, counting down.
GCTGAATTACCCTCTAGGCTGGACCTGCTCCACCTGCACTGATTACAGAGCTGCTCAGGCATGCAATGCACATGTACGCACCTACTTGCAAACACCAACATTTCCGTGTCTTAACACTGGATCAAATACCATTGATAAGTTATTCAATAAGGCACCTAAGTATGGATTCAGCAGATGCTGCAACTCTGTTTAAAACAGTTCTGCCTTAATTAAAACCTCTTCCTGCATTATTATCACTAAAATCTTACTCCCTACATACTGAGAAAGTAGCATGGGAACAGTGTGGTGCTGAATACCTGTAATTCAAAGGGATGAAATAATGAATTTATGCACTCACAGTTTGAAACAAAGGTCAACTAGTCCTTCTCATACCTGCATCTAACAGCTGTCCCAGAGATCATTACAGTAACAGAGAACTGCCAGGATACAAGACATGCAAACTGTGCCTTCCCAAACTAATTCTTGCATCATATCTCATAAGAGCTGACAAGACATGGTTTTTAATCTATTGCTATAGAAACTACCATATGGCCTGTTTCTTAATCCTCTACCTCTTCACTGTAAAAGGGAAATCTACTGAGGAACAAAGATCCAGGCATGAATTTACAGAGACTGCTTAAATGCATTAAGAAACCTCATTCCTTAGCAGTCAAAAGCATAGAGTTTAAAAACAAAAAAGGAACACCAAAACCAAACAAAACCCAAAGAACTAATAGAAGCCATCTTCTTAGTTAATGATGTCTCCTATGGCCATAAAGTATAATTCAAAACACTGCATGACACAAAACCACTTCTTTAAAATCATTAGAAGAAAACTGTTTTATCAATTACTCAATTGCTATGTTTCATCCCACAGAAGTCCCACACATCTGAGATATACATATTATTTTGAAGGAGGGAAAACAACCATAAAGGAAAAACACAATCTGAAATTTGGATGGGCAGTATTCCAACACTGCTGATTTTCATCACAAACAATGTCATCTCTTTCTTCTGCCATTCCCTCCATCTGCTTCATTAGCACAATGACTGTCTTCACATAATGCAGCCAAAGGTTACACAAAAGAGCTCTAACCAGGGCCTCAACATCTGGCCCCAAATTTACAACAGATTGAATGAACACACACTGCAGAGAGATGCAGGCAGTAACAGGAAGGAGAGGAGGAAAAAAGAACACCTCACAAGGAACTGTGAAGTGTCCAGCTCTCACTGCCTTCTGCTGCACCACTCACCTTTTCTTCCAACCATTCCTCTGCTGCTCCAGCAAACAGACCAGATTTCCCCTGCACTGCCCCTGGGCTGCACCAAGAGGCCACCTACCTACTTGCTTCTCTGCTTAAGGCACAACTCTCCACTGACAGAACCTTTCTGTCAAGTGTATCAGCACCACAGGCCTGACAGCTCTACCTCCAGCACACTTTAACTGCTCAAAATTGACAGGTCCTTAGCAAAACATTCCAGAGACAACTCCACTGAAACAAGAGCTCCGTGGAGAAACTCTACCCAAAACATAGCTGGTAAGAAAAACAGAAACAGAACATTAAAGCATGCAAAATACTCAGATTTGTAAAGACAGTGTAAATGCAGACAGATTTCAAACCCCATTTGCTACACTTACTGGTATTACAAGGCCCCGTCCAAAGCGGAGAGAGACACCACAGCAGGAGCTTAACAAGTCAAGCTTGTTTCTTTGCTTACAGGCTACTTGTTATTATTATTATTATTGACTGACTACTTGGCATTTCTACACAAAATTTGTCACAGTCTTAAAATAGGCTCCTATGACAACAGAGAGGACGTCACTGGCTAATGAAATTATATTTCTTTACTGAATTCCAGAACTGAAGTACAGCTGAAATGCAACAGCTAAAGATAACTTTTTAATGCTCCAGTTCAGTCTGTTTGCTGTTTATTGGTAGCAGACACCAGGATTCCATTTCATGCAGCAAGTACTGACTTTCTAAAAATAACATGGGGAATTGAAATAACTTCCACTGACGAACCTCTTGACAAAATTAAAAATTCTTTTAAAAAAATCAAGAAATTAGTAACTACTCAAAAAACAACACAGAGGTTTCTATTAAAAAATGGAACTGTATTTCAAGAATGACAACTCAAAACCTGACTCAAAAACCATTTCAGCTGTAAAAATACTGATTGAAATATAAATTTAAATGCTCTGTTAGTTTCCATAGAATCACAGAATGGCTTGGTTTGGAAGTGGCCTTTGAGAGCATCTAGTTCTAAACCCTCTGCCATGGGCAGGGACACGTTCCACTGCACCAGCTTGCTCAAAGCACCACCCAGCATGGCTTTGAACTTCCAGGATTGGGGCATTCAAAACGTCCTAGTGTCTCACAACTCTCATAGTAAAGAATTTCTTCCTAATATCTAATCTAAATCTACCCTCTTTCAGTATCAAACCATTACTCCACATTTTGTCACAAGGCTCCCTGATAAGGAATCCCTGTCCAGCTTTTCCATAGGCCCCCTTTAAGTACCGGAAAACTCCCCAGAGTCCTCTCTCTAGGCTGAACAATTCCAGCTTTCTCAGCCTGTCGTCACAGCAGAAGTGCTCCAGTTCTCTTATCATTTTCATGATCCTCCTCTAGACTGTCTCCAAAAGGTCCCTGTCCTGCTTATGCTCTCTCAATCTGCTGGCCATGCTGCTTTTGATGGTGTCCTATTTGATGCTTCTTTTATTTTATTACAATAACTATATTTTTTCACTGGAATAAAGAGAAACTTCCTATTTAAACAGTTAATTCCTCTCACCACCACAGAAAAATGGTTCATGTATCATAGTGAAGGATACATGGGAGGCATGAAGTGGAAAAGAGAAAAAAAATAAAGTTTTAGTTTAATACAAACAGTACTGTACACCATAATATAATGTTTTTCTGAGATTTTTACCTGTCTACATTTTTCCTACCACGTGAAAACCAATTAGAAATACGTGACAATAGCTATGGAATAGCAAGACACTTACTACAGAGTACATTTGCTTCCACTGAAAAATTCAGTATCTGTATTTGTGTGTCACAGTAAAGCCTTAACAGCCAGACGTCTGAGAATTGAAAAGGATGCTGCCTCAGCATACAAAATAAGCACACTACAGGAACAGCAAATAGCCTGGAGACAACAGGTTCTGTTGAAACAGAATCAAGTTGGTAACGGAATTATGCAAAAGTTTTCCTTCATTATTTAGCAGTTATGACCCCAACCAGAAAATCGTAAGCTCTACTGCAGACTACACACCTTTTAGAAAGTATTTTGCTCACAGTAGGAATTTTCTCACAATCACACAAAAATAACTGGAATCATATGTCATTTTTAATAGCATCTCCATGTATTTTTCCATCTGATATTAAGTGCATTTCATTTTCAAATTCCTTCTAACTGCAGTTTCTTTTATCTCTCTTTCCACATTCACTCTGGATGCACTGCCCAGAGGAGTTCAGGAGACAAAGAACATTCATCCCACAACCTTTTCTCAACACTAACCAACTCAAAACACAGGATGCTAAAAAGAACAACCAACTGACCGTGAAGAAAGCAAAGTGGTATGAACCACGAGGAGCTGCAGCTCTGCCTTCCCTCTAAGTAGCCAAAATAATGGACCATGAACGGGAAACAAAACCAGCAGAGAGAATGGAGTAAGGTAACTTCCTACTCTAGCAGACCCAAGAGAAATAGCTCCGGAAGTCACAGCATATTCTGCAGATCAGAGATCCTACAGCAGTCAAACTAGTGCCTTCAAAGTGCCTTCTTTCCTCAGCACTGAACTAGGAGCTACTAGGCTTTGCATAGAGGGGAACAGCTTTATGGAAAGGCATGGAAGATAAATTTCTTCTTTCTGTGGAGAGGGAGGTATAAATCCTCTCAAAAGGGACACAGGAGACCAATCCTTGCAGAGCCACTTGCCTGGTATTGGCTCGCTGGTAGTGAATACCCAACCTCAGAAAGGGGCAGCTGGAACCTGTAATGCCTCACCAATGTGAAAGGGAAGAAAAAATGCATATTTTTCATACAAAACTTTGAAACACAGCTGTCATAGCTTAGCTTTGATTTTGTTCTTCCCAAGCAGCTGAGGAAGTGTCAGAGAAAGCAAGACCTCTACACTGGTGTCTTGTTTCTTAACAAATTACTGCCAAACAGCTTCTAGAGAAATAATGCTATTATCATTGCTCTGGAGGCAACTCTGACCAAATGCTCTTCTTGTACTATCTCAATACAAATTGAAATTGATTAGCAGATTCCTACAGCACTTGAGAAACAAATGCTTGTCTGCATTAATTGCACACTGTGGGTGCCTTGCTCTTTTTACCTTTGGCTAAAACAGGAGTCAGCCTATAAACAGCCAAGGAGGAGGTTTTTATTGCAGGACAGATTCCCTCTGAACAGTTTACATGAAAGCTGGGCTTTCAGGATCCTTCCAAAGGTTAAAATAAGTCATCAGGTGGAAATGTCAGCAGGACATGTTGATATTTGTGAACAGAATCCTGTATACAAATGGGAAAGGGACATCCAGCACAGAAATAAAAACTCAGAACAGTATGTTTCATCTTCCCCAAAAGAGGGAATTTTTTTAAAGAATTTTAAGAATCTGAAGTTTTAAGAATTCCCATGAAGGCCTGAAGGCTTTGTTGCTTATCTCAGAGAGCATATTTCAACGTTCAATGACATCAACAAAGACTTCTCCCTTGATTTTGATGGTTCTTGTATCTCATCCAAGCTCAGTGACACTACATCCTGGTATGACATGGACAGAAAGAAACACACAGGACATATTTATAAGAGCAAATGCAAACAGGCGAGACAGGCTTATGAAGTCTCATGCATTTAACTTGCAGTGGTCAGGATACCTTTCACACGGAGCAGCTCTTCAATAGTTTTCATAAACAAAATACCACTTTAAATGGAACAAACCAACTAAACTTGGTATAGAATTTTAAATCAAGTTCATTTGGATTTCCAGCTAAAAACACTGCAAGTCACTATTTTTAAAGAACTGATAAAATCCATGACTGTAACAAAGGTGCAACTCAAGAAACTTGTTTTGCAGATACAAAAACCACACTGTTGAGCTTTAGGAATCCCACCAGGGTCATGTGAACAAACTTTTAAACTCAGCATTAGGTTGTAGTGATTAAAATTAGTGTCTTCCATTTCAGTTCAGAGACAATATGATTCTGCCAATACAATCCCCTTTCAAACAGTGATCACTATTACTACTGTTTCACCGACCACAATCATCCTGCTAGCACAGAGAAAAAACTTTGGGATTGTCACTATCAGAGTAATTCCTTAAATAGGTAAGATGCTTTCTGCCTTCCCTTAGAAGAAAAATAAAACAATATATACATAAACAGCAAATTAAAATGAATTAGTAACTAACCAAGGTAAGCAGAATAAGAGCAGGACCACAAAGCTAACACAGCAATATCCAGTGCCTGCCTATCTTGTTAAAGCTCATACAAGACTCAGAAGTTCAGGAGACAAAGGCTGAGTCTAGTCTTTCTAAAGACAGTCTAGTCTTTCTAAAGGCTTCTCATAAAATTTCCCAGCTATTACAGAAACAGCAGCTGCTATACCAACATACAGGTTTCTGTTTGTTAACCAAGACAGACTGGAAATAGATCAACTGATAAGAAGCAAAAGTGCCAGAAAAAGGGCCAATTAGCAGAAAGAGATTAGTAGAAGCCATGTACTTCTTTCTATCAGTTCTAGAATGATCATATTCAAAGGTTGCTCAGAAGGTCTTGTGAAATTTTCTTTGTAACACAGCTTTGCTTTCAAAACTTAGGAGTCACAGCTTTTCTTTATAGATCAAAGCACTTAAGATCTGCCAGCTAAGAGATGATTAACGTGTTCAGATGAACAGAAATTAGGAAGAGGTCAAGGATGATCCATACATGGCCCCAACTCTTTAACCTGAGCCACAAATCTGGCTCAAATCCCTAAAGCTTTCCTTCCTCAGACATTAGGTCAAGGTCTAGACAGAGCATGACAGCAATTCTCAGTGTTTGTACCAGCCTTTTGCCAGCCCAAGGCACAGGGACAGGAAGCAGAATAAGGCACTCAGGGAAAAGCAGAAGCTAAGGAGAAGAGAATGACAAGCCTGGGGCTGGATCTTAGGAAAACAGGACGGAACAACATAAAACATAATAACATGCCAACACAACTCCCTCTTTCAGCAAACTATGACTGTGCTCTGCTCTCTGGGTGTCCCATGGCAGCCTTGGACAGAGCAGGGTGTTGGTAGCTGTTGACTGGGGGTAAGATCTGTAGCCCAAAAGAGAAAATTATTTTATGAGTTGGATACATTCACAGCACTGCTTAGCTCATTATAGAAATGCTGCCTCTGTATTTCTAAAGTTTTAATGAATCAAGGCTTACATGGCAGCATGTAAAATGGCAAATGAGGAGAAGTAGAAACACAGAAATTTCAATATCGATCAAGCTCCTGCTGCAAACCTGTAAAGAAAAATTCAACACAGGTTTTAAAATTCAGATTCTTTTGAGACACCTGCAAACTTAGCCAGGCTTCTTAGAAGAAATACTGTAAAATTACATATCTTTAGAGACACCAAATGGAGACACTGAAAATAACACCTAACTAAAATAAAACCAAAACTCTCAACAGAAGGGACTGATCTCTGCTTTGCAGTACTTTGTTCAAATTCTCAGACATAGCACATGATTTGCCATTAAGTTTAATAAAAGATTGCTCAACTAAATTTACCACATTGTCTTGCCTTTTCTACTATGACAATTCCTGAATAAAAGAAGGCTGCATTGAATAACACAGCATTGAAACTGGTGTTCATTAATATTTTCAGTGCACCGGCTCCCATAAAGCAAGGATGAATTTGGTAATTTATAAAATGCCATTACAAGCCCACAGGACATTCTAGAAGCCTAATTTTAGTCTGTGGTTTCCCAGGAGATGCCAAAGAAATGGGTTTACAAACAGGAATGATTAGCCTGAGACCCCCATTATTCCTGAAGTATTATGGGACAAGACAAATCACGTCTCACTGCTTTTCCCTCAAAGTATTCAGTAGTTTTTATAAGTGAGGCAGAAGTACAAAGCAATAATGAGATTTTTCTCCTTCAAAATGGGTTTAATCTATCTTGTAAACTCTTCAAAACACAACTTATTGCACCAACCAGGGCAACCACTTGGCCACTCTCTGCCTCTTGATAAAGCTATTTCACGTGACTGAGATAGCAAAAAGGATCTCACCCCTATATTTCTGCCTCACTTCATACCTGGATGAGGGGGCAGAGCACACACTCAGCAAGTTTGCAGGTGAAACAAAACCAGGAGGAGTGGCTGACACACCAGATGGTTGTGTCACCATTCAGACTGGACAGGATGGAGAACTGTTCTACAAAGGGAAGTCAAAGTGCTACACCTGTTCAGGAATAGTCCCACGTGTTGCTACACACTGGCAGCTGATGAACTAGCACAGCTTTGGCAAAAATGACCTTGGGGCTGTGGTGACAAGAAGCTGAACATGAGCAACCAATGGACTCTTGCAGAAAAAAAGGCCAACAGCCTCCTGGGTTATGTTAGGAAGAGCACTGTCAGCTGGTAAAGGGAGGTGATCCTTCCTTGCTAATCAGTCCTGGTGAGGATGTACCCTATTGTACTCTGTCCAGTACTGGGACTGGACTGGGCTTCCCACTACAAGAATGTTATGGGCTTATTAGAGCAAGTCCAGAACAGGGCCATGAAGATGATTAAGGAACATCTTTAAGGCTGTGCTGACAGAGCTGGGACTGATCAGACTGGAGATGGGATGGCTCAGGCAAGATGGCTTTTATTAACATGTATAAATAAGAGATGGGAAGGAATGAAGAAGAGGGAGCCATATTTTTCCTAACAATGTCCACCAACAGGACAAGCAACAATAGGCACAATTTAAACCCCATGTCACTCCATCAGAACACAAAGAAACAGTTTGGCTCTTTACTGTGACAGAGGTCAAACACTGCAACAGGTTGTCTACAGAGGTTCTGGAGTCTCCATCCGCAGAAATATTCCAAACACAACTGGACACAGTCTTGGACACCTGCTTTTGCTGACCCTGCTTAAGCAGGAGCTTTGACAACATGACCTTAAGAGGTCCCCTCCAACCTAAACAATTCTGTGGCCCTGTGAAGATGATGTAAGAAGTTTGAGAATCTGTGCTAATAAATAAGTCACCAGGCTAGGAAGGTGTTTGTGTTTAGCCCCCTGTCCTGCCAGACTTCTTTTTCATAAGCCAAAGCATTTATTTTAGTTACTAATTATCACAATCTGCCTCAGAACCTGAAGGGACAAGCATACAAGCAATTGAAAGAAATGCTCTTTCCCTGACTTAGTATAATGAGGCACTCTGCTTCCTTTTTTTCCTCTGAAGTGTCTGGTTAGCCAATTTCCAAAATAGAATACAGAACCAGCTGGGTTGCAAGGTTATTTCTTTACAGCACTTTTTATTTAAATGTGTGCATTTACTGTCAAGGAGAACAAAGAAAGGACAAGACATATAACTTTATGCATGTTTTCCACCACATTGCAGCCTAATTTCTTCAGGTAGAAAAAAAAGTAGTCATCCTACAGAGAAAAAAATAAAGAGAGAAGAGGAAAGACACCACAGGTTGATGCTGTATATGCAAGTCCAATTATTTATTAACAGTGTGCATAAATTTTGCACATGGTGGGCTTTAATGGGAATAGAGAAGGGGGGCTTCACTCCTAAAATAGCTAACTGACACATTACTGCTACTGATATTTTCATTTTAAAACCAGATGAAGAGCTAAGTGCACAAAATCACAAAGAAATCATAAAAAGTTGTAAAAGTACTAGAAAGAAAAGCCATAAATAATGCAGCATTTCATGGCCACTGGCTTGTTTTACTACCTCTGTGCTTTGATTGCCTGCACCTGAAAAGTATATTTATGGCCCATCAGGAAAAGGCACTGAAACTTGGGAGACACCTAACAGGCTGTAATCCAATGCCTGTGCCTCAAATATCTAGAAATAGCCTAAGTGTGGCTGTCTCCCTGGTTGAAATGTACACATTCCAAGTTTTTACAGCATCATAATGCTCCAGGCAGTCCACTTCCCAGAAAGGTTTGTATTTTTCATGTGATTAAAATCACTCCACTTTTGGCCATCTCTGAGACCATCACAAAAATATGCTGTAATACAATAACCTAGAAATGCAGTGCTTGTGGTGATACATCCACGAAGTAACAGAGCATCTGTGCCAGAGTCAGTCTTTTAATTGAAATGGAAAGGATAAGAAAGCCTGGGGCTGCAGACTGAGGGAGAATGTATGAAATGAAAGCCCCAAGATAGCTTTTATAAAGTAAACTAAAGTAACTTCTTTTATTTACAAGATCAGCATAGGAACATCTGCAAGTTGGAGTCATCTACTGTTGCTGTAGTACTCTGAATGCTCAGCATGCACTAGAAAAATTAAACTTTAGATGGATAAACTGCATAGAATATCAATTACACTCCTTCTCCTAAAGAAACTCCATGAAAAAACTGGATGCTCCCATGTGCTGCCTAGCACAGAGGCCTTGGCACTGTTAAAGACAACATGGCCACTGAACCAAGGAGCATGCACTATCTCTGAGAACAGGCTAGGTGCAGAAGCCACATGAGGAAGTTCCCCTAGACTGGGAGATTCCAAAACAAAAGTAGTAAGAGCTCTACTGCCACTGTGAATACCACCCTCACATCTAGTCCATGATGTTCCTACTCTAGAGTAGATGCTTTTGTGAATGGTAGACAAATACACCCACAGCCAGACTGAGAGAACTGGCAACACTGACACCCCATTTTTAAGTGACCAAGAACAGAGATGTGTCACTGCCACACATGTTACTAAAAAAACTATCCTTCCTTGAACTCACTCCTAGTCCCAGGACCTCCACATCTACTACACAACTTCCAAGAAAAGAGTAAGTCAATGCTGAAGACCAGACTAAAGATTCAAAAAATGTCAGTGCTCAGAATATTTATCCATGTTCCTTTCTGCCTAAAGAGTGATACAAACAGAGCAATAGTCAAACGTTGTTTTGTGACAGGAGAACACTGCTGGTAATATAGGTACAACTCTATAAACACATACATCTGTGTCATCTACACACCACAAGAAAAAAAAAACCAAGTAGCAGATTTAGATCATTCTCATAAAGCCTCCATAGCTTTACAATGCAATGATTCAAAAGTCAAACCTTTATTACCCACTGCAATAACATGTTCTTAGCCTTACTAAGCTTCTAGTTACCCAGTACTATGGGAATACACGTTAGAAGGCCAAGACAGGAATGGAAGCAGGCCTTGCACATGGATACAGTGCAGAATATGTGCTCAAGAAGTGCCTGGAAAGATAGAAGGTGTGGCAGGCTGATTCTGGCTGGCCACCAGGTGCCCACCAAAAGCTACTTTATCAATTCCCTCCTCAGCTGGGCAGGGGAAAAAAAATATAACAAAAGCTCATGGGTTGAGATAAGGACAGGGAGAGACCATTCAGCAATTACTGCCATGGGCAAAACAAACTTAGCTTGGGGAAATTAGTTTAATTTACTAAGAATTTTTCAGAGCAGGACAGTGAGAAATAAAACCAAACCTCAAACTCACCCATCCTTTCTTCCTGGACTTAATGTCACTCCCAAATTTTCTATCCCCTTTCCCCTGAGCACAGGGGACAGGGAATAGGGCCACAAGCAGTTTGTCACACTTTGTTTCTGCCACTCCTTCCTTCTCACAGTGAGGATTCACACTGTTCCTTCCTCCCACATGGGGTCCCTCCCATGAGAGAGTGTCCTTCAGTAACTTCTCCAATATGAATTCTTCCCACAGGCTGCAGTTCTTCATGAACTGCCCCAGCATGTGCCCCTTCCACGGGGGGCATTCCTTCAGGAACAGGTTGCTCCAGTGCGAGCTCCCCCGTGGGGTCACAGGTCCTGCCAGCAAATCTGTTCTACAAGTGCTCCTCCTCCTAATTTATCAGCCCTACCCTTCCTATGTTGCAGGACTTCATGCTAGTCCACTGTTCTTCCATTTCCCTTCCCACTCTTTGCCTACATCATCTGTGTACAATAGAAGCTCGTGAGATCAGAGCCTACCTCTGCTCTCACCACGACTCACCCAGGAGGGTTTAGACTCTGACTGGACCTTCTACAAGTCATACTTCCACATCTGCCTACTGTAAATGTACTGAATGCAAAAATACTAGGAGACTTATGAGGACCAGAGGAATCATGCAGGGAATATGGAAGTAGAACATAAACAGGAGTGATACATTTCCTAAGATAAATACAAGAGGAGGGAAGGTCAGTGGAGAACTGGATGCTAAGTTCTAAAAAATTAAAAATCACTGATATCACTGGCAAATCTTCCAGAGACAACAATGCATTGCAGTTACTTAATCAGCATATCACACTGCCTTACATACTTGATCTTAAGTTTGGATGAATGTGAACAGACACAATGGAAAATCGAATCAACAATATAAAAATCAAACTTCTCAGTAAAGCATCAAACCACACGCAAATATTAAGTTTACCTCAGCTCCCAAACTGAGAGAGATTATTTCATCCTCAAAAGCAGAATGTGTATCAGTATGAGGAGGAATTCCTGCATTAAAAAAAAAAACACCACAAAACAAAAAGGTCAATATAGTAATAATAAAAACAACAGTAATAGTGCTATGTCCGTTAGCAAGCTCCATTTCGATGGATGTCCATATGGAAAACTGGGAGGTATGGTTGAACAAACAAAACTTACCAAAAAGGAGGAAATTGCCTTCCAAAAGAATACAGGGCAATTGTCTTATTTCCATGCCCAGATCAGATCAACACAATTAACCTAAGTGTTTATAGGCAGTGGAAACACCTAGCAGATAGTTCAGGACACTCCAAGGCCTCACTCACTCCTTGATGACTCCAAATGCTCTCCCTGCTACAGAGAGCAGCTCAATCACTTTGCTCTCCTTTTGTAGGCAGTTTAGCCCTTAGCACTGACACTTCTGGTACATTTGGCAATTTTGGGCTTTAGCTCACCCACAATCATCTATTTCCTCCTCACTCTCTTCACAGAGGAGTAATTTCAAATCCCTCTATTTCCTAAGCAAAGGGCTGCACTAAGGGTTTCAGCTTCAAAATTAGACCTACTACCACAGAGGCAGGCACTGTTTGGGTCAAGTCCTGGCCCTGCTTTGCACTTCCTAGGAGAACACACATCCTTGCTATGCTAACCCCTTGGTACTACATCTGTCAGTGGGTGTATGAGTAAACATACATGACTGAGAATCACCAAAAGGACAGTAATTTTTTATGGTTTTAAAAAATTTCTTTCATATCTGCTAATTGGAAAGAAACTGCCAATCCCTGCAGCTTGTGTCACACATTTTAATGCCAAGTGCTAAAACAGCAGTGTGCATGCCACAGCAACATCTCACCACGTGGTGGGGAACTGCAGTCAGCAGTGGAGCCAGGCCAGCAGACAGCTTGGGAGAACTGCAACTACACCTTCCTCTGATCCACTGTAGGCCCAGGCAGACAGAGTAATTCCTATATGATCCAAACTGAAACAGTTTTATTTGTTTATTAAAAATTCCACCCGAGTTCATTTTGGACACTACAGAGAATTCCTGAGCTGAAAACAGTTTTATCTAACAGTGTCTGTCAGCTCTATAAAGTACCTTTATTATATGCCAGATTTTACATCCAAATGTAAATATTCTGAATTCCATTAGTTTCAGTGAAAACAATACAAGTGTTTTATGAGACGAACATTTAAACTGATAGAAAAATCAGTGAGACTTGAAAACCAAGGACAGACAGACAGCTGTTTGTTATGGCTCATAACTTTGCCTCAGCATAAAGCACTGAGGCTGTGCCTTCAGAGGCACACCGAAGTCTGTGCAATTCACTGAGCAGCAGGAGAACATGGAAAGCTCTCTACACTGTCCCTCACAATTCAATCAAGACCACACTGACCTACCTACCTACCTGCTGTTTACACACCATATATGCAGCACACAGACAGAGCCACCTAAGCCAGCAGTTTGCCCTTGCTGCCAGGAAGGCCAATGGCATCCTGGGATGCATTAGGAAGAGCGTGGCCAGTAAGTCAAGGGAGGTGATCCTCCCCCTCTTACTCAGCCCTGGTGAGGCCATATCTGGAGTGCTGTGTCCAGTTCTGGGCTACTCAAGACACACATGGGGCTACCAGAGTGGGTACAGTGAAGGGCTACAAACATGATTAGCAGTCTGGAGCATCTCTCTAAAGAGGAGAGATTGCAGGAGCTGGGCCTGTTTAGTCTAGAGAAGACTGAGCGGGGATCTCATCAATGCACATAAATCTCTGCAAGGTGGGTGCCAAGGGGATGGTGCCCAGCAACAGGACAAGGAGCAATGGCCACAAACCAAAACACAAGAAGTTTCACCTCAACAAGAGGAAGAACTTCTTTACACTGAGGGTGGCAGAGCACTGGAACAGGCTGCCCAGGAAGGTTGTGAAACCTCCCTCTCTGGAGACATTCCAAAGCCACCTGGATGCATTCCTGGGTCACCTACTCTAAGTGACCCTGCCTTGGCAGGGGGGTTGAACTGGATGATCTCCAAAAGTCAGTTCCAACCCTAACCATTCTGAAAGCATTCAAACGTGTATGGCAACTTTGAGTATCAATTTACAACTTTAAACACTATTAGGATCGAGAATGGAAAAAGTGGTCTCAAAAACTAACTCAGTGTGTCTTATGTGAAGCCCCTACATCTTAGATACTCATAGCCATAGCTCACTTTCTAAAATTTCCAGCAAAAATACGGCTCAGAACAAAGATGCAGACCCTAACAATTTTCACTTAAGAAAGGATATTTTGCTTTGGGCTTGGGTTTTTCTTTGTTTGTTTTTTTAAAAAAACTGCTTCTGTTTTTGATAGAAATCTACAATTCTAACTAATGTCCTCAGATGTCCCAGACAGAAGTACACAACTGTATCAATTTAAAAGATTGTCAGATACACAAACAAACAGATAAGCTTTTCAGACCCCTGTTCAGCAGACACTGCAATAGCTGTCAGACATTAATTCTGAGAGTAAAGCCATTGTTCTTTCTTCCTAAGGACAAATGAGATGCTCACTCTGGAAAGCAAGACAGATACTTAACCTTGATTACTAAGCTTAGCAAAAAGCACAGCACGTGATTTATTCCCTAGAAGTGTTATTACAAGCATATTTTTATTCAAAAGCCTCCAGTTTGGCAAAGATTACAAAAATAGAGTAATTCCTTATTTTGAAGATACGGGAACACTGCTTGCATCATACTTAAGACTCCTTATATCACATGCACTAACATTATATCATATGTACTAACAGCAAGTGCCATTTCCTGGAGACTGCATGCACATTACAGGAAGCAAGACAAGTCCGGAGCAGAAAAATGCACTTAACTAGAAAACCAAATATGACTATTTATTACTGTCTCTTTTCAAAGTTAGTTCTCAAATCGCAGCCTTAGACTCTAAAACACCATCATTTTCCATAACAATGGTGTCAAAAATTGCACTTCTGAACACAAGTTCCCACATTCAGAAACCAGTATTAAGACTTTCATTTTGTTTCAAAGTATCTCTGCTCACAGAGGAAGCACACCAAGCAGCTGCTTAAATCCTGTCCCTACACCCTCTCACATTTAGATGCTGCTCTTCTGCTTTTCAATGAAGTGCACTGGTTTGGCTGGGATGTAGTTTGTTTGCTCCATAGCTGCCTGTATGGTGCTATGCTTTGGATTTGTGATGAAAACAGTGTAGATCACACATGGCTGTTTCAGCTATTTCTGAGCAGTGCTTACACAGCATCAAGGTCTTTTATGGTTCTCGTGCTTCCCTGCCAGCAAGTCAGCTGGGGGAGCACAAGAAGCTGGGAGGTGACACGGCTGGGACAACTGACCCCAAGCGACCAAAGGAATATTCCATATGACATCATGATCAGCAGTAACACTAAGGGTGAAACTTACCAGGGATGTCATTACTCAGGAACTGGCTGGGTATGGATTGGCCAGTAGCTAAGGATTTTTTTTCATCACTTGTTTTCCTTTGTTTTACTTCGTTTTTTTTTCAAACTTACTAAACTGTCTTGATCTCAACCCATGAGTATTCTCACTTTTATCTTCCAATCCTCTGCTCTATCTCAGTGAGGGGAGTGGGCAAGTGGCTGTGTGGTGCTCAGTTACCCACCAGGGTTAAACCATAACGTAAGATAAAAAGCTCAACATTTTTGAAAGCCAAATAAACTTACCTTGTCCAGGTTCATACTGATTTACAGTCAGTTGATCAGGTTTATGTTTGATATATCCCTGCTTTAAGCACTTCTCCAAGAATAGGTTGCAAATTTCAGGAAGACCTAGTTATAGAAAGAGAACTGTATGCAAGATGGGACAGCTTTTTACAATAAACATAAACATAAACAGCTCCATATACATGCAAGTCCATCTCTAATAATGATTACTGTGCATTGGTGCTAACACACACACCTCAGAACTGAGAGGGCCTAATTTTCAAGTCCAATATATTTTTAAGATCTCAAAATCAGAAAGGCCACTCCTCCAAAGCCTCTGCATTCAGAAGTGGATCACTCCTTAAAAATCCAAACTGTAGTATCTCTACACATAAACAAAAGCACATCAAATCAGAGGCAAAGTTTACACCAATTACAATAAAAAAGTTACAGTCAAGAACCAAAACTATTATGCAGAGAGTCAGTTGTGCAGAGAGCTCTCTAAAAAATTTACTCCCTGAAAATCTGTTACTGAATTAGATTAAATATAACCAAAAAAAATCTGCTGAAGTTAAGACGGTCTTGAAACAGCAATGGAAGGCATAGTCCCCCACTGAAGCTTTGGTTTGCTATTTTACCTGAGGACTTGATTGTAAAATTGTGCTTGAGATAACACCAACAAACATGTTACTAATATCCCTTCCATGAATCTACTGATTTTTAAATCTTTTCTTTCAAGAGGTGTTTATGCTTTTCTCATAAAATAGTCTGAGATACTAGAAAACAATTCAAATATCAATCCTTTTATGCTAATATAGCTTCACAGTTAAAATTTTAACATAACCAGAATTCTTCTGTTGCATGCTACATCCACCCTAGTACATATGCATCACCTTAAACACCTTCAAGTTTTACAGGAATTTAACTCTCCTAGTTTACTATTTTTAAATCTAAGTCTATAGGATGATTCACCTGCTTTGCTCTGACTCACAGCTTTCAACTGCAAGTAAGAGTTATTGAAACCTTTACAAAACTGCTCTCAGTGCAAAGGAAATTTTATTCCAGTGTGCATCCAGCCAGCTTCAAGCCAGTTGAGATAAAGATATACAGCAACACGTCACATCACCCAAACAAATTAATATGCAATTTGTAACACCTATTTGTTTTATGGAATGAAAAGCTAAAAAGGAATGACAACCGCAATACCAAAAGCCTTAACAAAGGACAGCAAACTCTCCTCTCCAAGTGATTGGAAAACCAGCTTAAAGCACTCACAGTAATTTGGACTGGATCTCATTCAAAAGCACTGTTTGGTGCATGCTCAAGATACAGCAAAGGCCCTCCTTTAACTAGAATCTCACATGCATATCTCAGTGAGGCTTAAAGGTTTTACATAATGATTCAAACATCAGTGTAAAATAAGTACAATTTAATAGGGAAGTTCTCACCTCCAGGTAATGGTTTGTCTTTATCAACATTGTTGTTATCATAGCGAAACTCATATCCAAAATGTTTTACTCTTCTATGCTTTAAAGTCTTCTGGGCTGCAAAAACATACACCCTTTAAGTAAAATCAGACTACATAAAACAATATAGGCAATTTGCTGTGCTTTCCACTTCCATCTGGCCTGTTAAGCCTAAACATTCTTTATTACCAGTTAAAACAATGTATGTGACCCTTATTCTTCATGGCACACACTTCTGCCTTCTCTTTTGTATTTCATCAAGGATCATGTTCACTGCTGTTTCGAGTCAAAGGGATGGTGTTTTTGTACATGCAAGAAGCAGGAAATACCAATCTTCTTGAGCCATGCTTAATGCATCTTTTTTCTTGCCCTGGTCTCTGAACTTACACCTGATGAATACCCTACAGATACATCAAAATCCTTCATTTTCATCAGTCACCAACTTACACATTAGCTAAGGTCAACATAACCTTTTGTGTTGCTTCCAGGAACCATGAAGCAATTTCCAAGAATTCATTTATTGAGGGATTTAACTCAACAGAGCTGAAGTGAAAGCACAAAAGAATCCAGAATGTGGGCCTGAGTTACCTTTCACTTAAAAAAAGACACAGCTCCTCAGTTGGACATCAAATTACAAACACTCTTGTGCTTGGCACAAGACACATAAAAAAGACTTTAATTGTCTCTGGATGCAGGTATGTTATTCAAGCAAATCCATTCTAGAATATCAATTCAGACCACTTGCCCCCAGGAGTTTATCACTAGCATAAGACCCAATTTCTAAAATGCTAAGAACAAATACAGAATCATTTCTGACTATACATTTACCAAGATGTAGACTTCCTGTAAACTGAAACTGTAGGAAAAAACAGCATAAAAGTATAGAATGTCTGGATTTCTACAGTTGTGCCCACCATTTTGAGTATCTTCATCTCCTTTCCAGTCAATACTTTCCAACATTCTCCTTTCTTCCTCTGGAGAAATAATCTTCTCAATTACCATTAAGCCTGGAGGCAAGCTTGTAGGAACAGCATTTTGCAAGGAAACTGAGGTATATGGAAAAAAAAAGAGAATATTGACACTGCGTAGAGAAAATAAAAGTGTGAGTTCCCTATGGGGATATATTTACTTGGTATGAGAATACAGTACAGCTGTCAAATGTTTAATGATACAATGGAGCCCTCATTGTGGTCTTATTTGGAGAATGAAAGACTCCTTTTTGTCATGACAAAACAGGCCTAAGTTTTGCATCATGTAAAGCATTTCCTAAAAATTTTACTGCGTAAGAAAACAAGACTCTACCTCATTCAGACACAAAACCACTTGTGATTTTCCTGTCCAAATAATGGTAAACAGAATTTCCCAATCACTTCAAGCTTCTACCTGAATTTCATTTTAATTTGTAGAACTTCAGTGATTTACTGTATCAGCAGATTGGTTCTCTAGATGGAGTACTCTGCAATCAAATACTTACAAATATGGAGTACAAAACAATAGCTAGGGGAACACAAAACATCACTGATGTAGGGACAGTCAGTTTGCTCTATTGGATGGTCAGGAAATTACTCAAACCTTCTTATTCCTTTGACTTCCAAGTAATAGAGTTGAAATTAGAGTATCCTATCATGAAATACAAGGAGAAAAGATTCTTTTTTGTCCAGGAGATTCTAGCTTTCATTCTCTGTGTCTGCTTACAAAAGCTAGCATGCTTTTACCTATATTTACAACCCCGGAAGTAAAAGCAAAGGGGAGCAGTATGCAGGAAGCTGGATATATAGAAGAGCAGAAAAACCTGTACCTTTTCCCACAAAATTAATATATAGAACAATGTTTTGGCCACAATCTTCCAATGTTACTTCTTTTCCATTAAGGGCATTAAAGGCTTTCTTGGCTTCTTCTGTTGTCCTGTATTCCACAAATGAATATGGTTTATTTGGTGGCATTAACAGTGTTTCCACGGCTCCATATTCTTCTACTATCCTGAGCAGTTGGTGTCTACTCATCCCATTACCAAGACCAGCATTGGCAATAACCAGGCTCTAATTGAAAAGGAATCAAAAAAGAAAAAAAAAAAAAGAACTAGAGATTATTGTTGGTTCATTTAAAATTAACATTTTACCAAGAGAACAGCACTATAAAGAAAAACTAAGGCCACGAGCAATCTTTTATGTATTCTGCACATGATATTTACATTTCCACAAGCTTGTTATATGAGGCCAAGGCAACCTTTGCTTGCCCAATAAATATTCTGGCTGAAAGACTTGCAACCTCCATCAGAAACACCTCCCCAGTTAATACAGGCTTTGAACTGGCACATGTGCATCAAATATACTGCAATCAAATAGTGACACTGGCACACACAATTTTGGCAGTTTCTGAAACAGCTGGGAAAAATGTTCAATTATTTCAAATTACAGCATTCCACTTCTCTAAAAACAGAAAACAAGGTTTAAACCCAAATAGAAGGATTATAAAAAAAAATTTTACAGTGGGCACTGCTGTGCTTATGTCTATTGTGATGGCTCTGTTAAAATCTGTTCAAAACACTGCATGGGGCTGTCCAGCACTGATAATATTCTTCAAAGTTTACCTCCTTATTAATTACTGCTATTTGCCAGAATGTTATTAATGGAGAGGCCCTTGTGTGTGAAGGACATGCAGAGGTTCAAACCAGTGCTTTCACTTCCTCTACAAAGACCCCACTACCCAGCTGCTGCAGCATGTGCTGCAAATAGCAATGTAATCTGGAGATTATTAGATTCTTGCACAAAGCCTGGAAGTATTTTCTGGATTCTTGATACAAGGTTATCACTAGCACTATGATTTTGTTTCATATATCACTTGTTCAAAAGTGCTGTTACCACTAAGGATCTTGGTGGACATCAAAAATACTCTTTGCATACATTAGATGGATAATTTGGTACCTATGATAGTTTCAAAGGGAACAAGTCCCAAATTACAAACCCATTCCAAGGAACACTAGCAAAACACAGTCTTTGCTCTAAAGAGCTTAGAATATAAACAAGATTGCCGAGTTATTAGCATCTGGGTATGTGAAAGCCAAGTGAAGACTAAACCAAACTTTGTTACAAAAATGTATAAAGATCTAACTGATGTTTCCATATTTGAATAGGAAGAATTTGCAGGATCAGGATGAACAAGCACAGAGTAAGTGATACTGCTCTACAGTGTTTCAAGCCATTTGTATCTCTCCATAAATGACAGAGGGAAATGAGAAACTCTCTCTAAACTCCCTCTCTGTCTGCAAGTTCCTGTCACTTTCTGCTGCATTGGTCTCTGTGAGGTCATTCTCTGATCTGCTATAACTCTATTGTAGCAGAACACTACAAATCAAAACACTAAGTAGCTTTCTGTTAGGTTAGGGAATAAAGTGCCTTTGGTAAAGTTCACTGAGCACCACAACAAGCAGAATTCCCTCCCATCTTGTTCTATTTTGTGCAAGGAAAGAGAAAGCTGTCCCCATTTCAAGTCAACCAGTTCAACTCCCATAGAACCACAGCCTTAATTTATTTAGGGGAAGAAAACAAAATGGAAAATATTTCCAAGGTAGACAAGTTTTTAACGGGGAGTTTAGATGAGACAAATGACACTTGATAGAGAAGTACAGAGGAAAGAAAAATACAAAAGTTAAAAGCCTGAGAACAAAAAAGAAACCACAGAGAAAGAGAAGAAAAGTTTATCTACTTCAATAATATTTCCAATTCTTCCTCCTCAACCCAAAGAACTACCTTTTCAGGTTAAAATAAAACCTTATCCAAAGACATCAAAGTCTCTCCACAGACACTGAACTGCTGAGTACAGTTCTGCTTTGAAATCAAAGCAGCACAGAAAACCCTCAATCTCTAGAAGTGCATTCTGCAGAACCGCGTTTCAGACAAGGCCATGTGAGAACAGCACACAGATAAGCAGCATTTTAACACCACCATCAAAATGCCAACTACCAGTCACCTGTGTGGCATGGGAGACACACTCCACACCCTCATGTCTCATCAGTGTATGCTGAGCTCTGACCTGCTTCCTCAATACCTTCTTCTTCATTTTATGGACTTTCAAATGATCTCCACTGGTTTTAGCTTCCATGCTGGTGACCTGGAAAGCACAAATAACAACACATAGTGAATGTCCTGCTTGAAAAGGAACTCTCCCAAAAATAAAGCTTTATAAATATTGCTGTGATGCTTGATTCCATTTTCTCATTTTTCTCTTCCGCTTCCCTCTTTTATTCACATTATCACTACATTCATTTGTGGGGTTTAACCTGTCTGCCCCTCCTGTTTTCACACAGTAGTTTCAGCTAATTTCCTTCTCTCTACACTCTCTCCAGAGCAGAACGTGAGAAAAAAATTATGCATGGAACTGCCATGACATTTGTATCATCTCACCTTCTAAGTTATTCTCATGCCTCAACAACGATTTGAGTTTGAGATGAAATGTTCATTTGGCTCCTTTTTCCTAATTGCAACCAAGTATAACATTTGGCCAAACTTGCCTTTTTTGAGAGTAGAAAAATGTGTTCAGTATTTAGATGTCCAAGAACAAGCAACGAGGATGATTGACACTACATTTAGCACAATTCCCAAGGCCAAACTGAAAGCAAATCATACTCCTGTTGTGAGAATGAACAGAAAACTCTGTACATACACATATATATACATATATAAACTAATGAATTTCATGGCAGCACAGCATTTACCAACCAGTGAGTTACTTGAGGGGCACTGGCATTCTCCAGGTTTTGCTGCATTTTTTGCAACTTTTGGTCTAGCATTAAATTGAGATGATACAGTACTTTCTTGTATCTCTGAGCCTACATTCCTTTCCTTTCTTTCTACCTCCTTCAAATCCAAGGGAAGAGTCCAGACCTGACATAAGATTATGAAAAAGCTCCCACAGGTTGCTGTAGATTGACTTTGCCTTTCTCTCTCCCTATAACATGATCCCTTACCTATATTTTAGGGCTGTCTTCTTTTCTCTCCCAGAATTCTTCCTAACAGCACAGCTGGACAACCCAACTGCAGTTGTCTGTTCTATTCTATTGCTGTTCTGTTCCATTCTATTCTTTTATCAATGACCTGACAGCAGTCCTTCCATCTTCTCTTCATCTCAAAAAATGGTTTTGTTTCAGTATTTTTAAGGAAAAAAAACAAACCAAAACTAAGTCAATCATCCCTATGTGTAATTATTTAACTGTGTCAACTGCCCAAACAGGCAGTCATGCACTTGCATGCTTTCTGGCTTGCAGGACTGCAGAGCTGCTTCCCAGGACCTAAACTGCAGACAGTCATGATAATATGACAATGTACTACAAAAAGATGGTAAAGGTTAAAAAAAAAAAAGTCATACCAGTATTTGCTGCAACTTTGTATTGAATGACTTGGCAAAAAAATTCTTTTAAACAAGCAGCAATATGCTAGTAAAATTGTTATAATACATCAAAGTATTGCACAGGGGCTGTAAATATGTGAAATATGTATTCCCTGTGATACCTGCAGCATTATCATCATCAACCTGCACAACTATTAGCTGCACTGCAAGGGAAAATTCTTTAAAGGGAATCAGAATGACAAAAGCACTCTGTGGAAATAAGACTCTAATCCTCTAAAAAGGAGCAGAATAAATGCTGCCAGAGAAGCCTCAATCTTTTGCCCTTTCTTTCCATTTATTGGTTCATCCTCCTACCCTTCCTCTGCCATTCTTAAACACGATTTTACAGTGGTCTTAAATGAATTAAAACAGTTGTCAACAACAATTTCAAGCAAACGTAGCAAGTTACCGGCATGGTAGCCTCCAACAGTTTCAGATGCCTGCTATCAAGTTTGAGGTGGTACATGTACTGCTTTAACAGTCTGAACCCTGACCTCCTGGTTATTCAAGCTTTTATACATATTTGACCACACAAATATCATATTTACATCTGAGCCTGACAAAAAGAAAAAAAAAAAAACACCTAATAAATTACTCAGCACCAAAATGCATCCTATCTCCATTAGACTCTTGAAAATTCCTAGGGTCTCTTAGAGAGAATTCAAGCACAACCATGCTCACATGCACTGGAGGGAAAACGTGTAAGAAGAAAATCTCACAAGTGATGGAAGTCAAACAGGGAAGAGTTTCACAAAAAGGAGAGGATTACTGAAATAATTATTTCATGTGACTTCAGAAACAAAGCACAGTGGCTGAAACGAACAATGGGTTATAGAACCAATCTTAATTTCTGCAAAATTATTGTTATTACAGATTTGTTAGGAATTATCTCCCATTTCCCTTCAAAGCAGCAATGATGACTAAGGAGATTTTGCCTCTTTTATACTCTGATTTTTCCCATTCCTGAATCTTTTGGTACGTTCTAAAAGAATCATTTTCCTTTCTTGATGGCAGACCTTCAGATAGGCCACAGCTCATTCTTTGAAAATAACATGCTTGCTTCTAAAGACAAACTGCTCAAAATAGTTCAAAACAGAACTCTGCACTGAATCGACAAATAGTATTAAACACACAGAGAGCAGTGGTACTCTTAACCTTCATGAGTTAAATAATGATGAAGAAATCTCAAACTTGCTTACACCAAAAAAAGCACATTCACACACACACACAAAAAGAAATAAAAATAAAAATAAATTAGAAGCCAAGGTACCTGAGAGGGGAAAAATAAAACTGTAATGAAAAGAAGCACAAGAAGTTTTCATCAAGTAAATTCCCCTAAGTGCATCTAATGGGTTACCCTTACCAAGATTCATCTGATTTGCTGCCTAGTTCAGCAAGCCTACCATGACCCAGCTGTGCAATTAAGAGATTTCACAGAATCACAAGATCATTTAGGTTAGAAAAGACCTGTAAGATTGAGTTCAGCCATTAATCCAGGACTGGCAAGTCCAGCACTAAGCTCTGGTGATGTTTCTAAGCATCACCATCTACACAATTTGGTCCAAAACACTTGGCCTGCCCAACTTTATTTGCCATACACTGGTGAACAGGCTAACAGCTTTGTAGACTACACATGTACAGGTTTCTCTTGGGAGGGTGTCAGGCAGTCTCAAACTACTTCACAGGAAAATACAGGAGACACATCTTTGAGTTGGTGAGGTAGGGTTACAGAAAGAAAGCAAAAATATGGGATGGGTTAACACTTTGGAATCAGGCAAATCAGGTTCAGATGGAAGATCATGGAGGCTATGCACATCACCCACACCAGTTGGACCACTCCTGTCATGTAGCTCCTGCAGAACAGAGGATTTCAAACTGAAAGGGTCAGGCCTTTCCCAAAACAACTACACCTCTATGTACTGGAAGAATTAATCTGAACTCTGGGGAAAGCAGTTTTGACTTTAGTTAGGCCTTTAGTCAGGTCCTCACAAATTCCCACATTCTCCAGGCAAAAGCGAAGAAGTCATGCCACAATATTTGTCAAACTAACACAGAAACTGAAGCTGAAAGACTGCTCTCTATCCTTTCATAACCTCTAAACAGCGGAACAAGGAACAGATGAGGTGTGATTCAGCTGTCTAACACCGGCAGAGACGACCTACCCCAACACTCAGCCTTTTCACCTGCTTCCTGACATGCTGTGTCATGCTTGCCAGCATCACCCAGGTGCCTCCAGCTCCTGAAGGCACCTCAAACTAGTACTACCTGCATAGCTGGGACAGCAGAACATTCCCTTGGTCTCATGTGAACTGGATCTAAACTCTCTGCCTTGTCTGTTGCATCATTATCCCAGGCTAAATTCTGGAGGCACAGAAAGCAACAGTCTGGCCTGATTTCTGAGTAAACGAGTCATACTCAACTGTATAGAAGTACAAAACTTCATTTGGTAGGATCTCAAAAAAGGCCAACACGACTAAAGACGAAAAAGGGATAATACACTGCTGCATTCATTAATGTTACCACCTACTTTTACAAGAGTTATTTCAAACAGCTCCCGAAAATACACTGAAAACGCTGTCCCCTTGCAATGGGAGCTCATGTTATATCAGGTCACACAACCTGAAGTAACTGAACAGGTTAATGTAAAGCTTTAATGCAATGCTGGAAGCTTATCTGCCGTAGAAGCCTCTTCTGAAAACGAAAGTACCTGGTGGCCGTGCAGAGCTGAGCGGCGGCTGTCGGCAGAGGGAGCGCCACGATCAGGGATAAGTTTGGTTCTTTGTTACCCAGTTTTAGCTTGGTTTTGTGCCGCAGACACGCCAACATAAACGTGTAAGGATGCTGCATACGCACAGACATCAAAATTCGGGGGGAAAAGAAAAGAAATTCAGGAGATCAGAATGCGAGATTTAAGAGCCAAATGCGCCTGAAGGCAGCAGCACATCCCCGCGGCTATCCCATCCCAGCTCTGCCAGGGACAGCCAGCCCCAAACCTCCCACCGACACCCCGCGGGTTCTGGGCACTCCTTACAAACAGCAGTGATAGTAGGAATAACCACAGGAGCGTGTCCCAGAGTCACAGAATGTTAAGGGTTTGCAAGAGACCTTATGAATCAACGAATCCCACCCCACCTGCCATGGGCAGGA
This sequence comes from Climacteris rufus, assembly GCA_013398175.1. Taxonomy (NCBI): domain Eukaryota; kingdom Metazoa; phylum Chordata; class Aves; order Passeriformes; family Climacteridae; genus Climacteris; species Climacteris rufus. The sequence continues at coordinate 406,536 of VZRZ01005950.1, read as the reverse complement.
ACACCTCCCAAGGCCTTGTCCATCCTGGCTTTGAACACTGCCAGGACTGGGGCATCCACAGCCTCCCTGGGCAAGTTGTCCAGGGACTCACCACCCTCACAGCAGTGTCCGTTCTGCTCTGCCCTGAGTAAACACAGGGGGGTTCGTAAAAGCTGTGAGGCAGACGTGGGGACTGACTTGGTCTTCTTCCCCTTACACCATCTCGTCCTGACAGGGACAGAGATAGAGACGGACACACAGAAAAAGCCGGACCCGCGGCCAGGCCGTCGCGGGCTCTGCTCCCCGCAGAGGGCGGCACGGCGCGGAGGGCAGAGAGCGACAGAGAGCGGCAGAGAGCGGCAGAGACCGCCTGCACTGCCGCCGCCCCCGCGGGCGCCCGTGCCCAGCCGGAGGCGGGCGAGGCCCGGGCGCCGCAGCCCCGGCCCG
>VZRZ01005950.1:394663-406041 GCA_013398175.1 Climacteris rufus | reverse complement strand
GCACCGCCCCCGCCGCACCGTCACGGTGCTGTCATGGCGCCCCCACTCCGCCCAGGCCCGCCCGGGCGCGCAGTCCGCGCTGCCCGGGGCGCGCTGGGTCCGCGGGGAATTTGAAGGGGGGCAGACGTTTGTCGCTTTATTACAGGTCAAGGAAGCCACATTTTGAGGTTCAACAAGACCAAGTGCTGGGTCCTGCACTTGAGTCACCACAACCTCCGGCAGTGCCACAGGCTGGGGCAAAGTGCCTGGAAAGCTGCCCAGGGATAAAGGACCTGGGGGTGCTGGTTGACAGTGGCTGAACATGAGCCAGCCACTCATGTGTGCCCCGGTGGCCAAGAAGGCCAATGGCCGATTGCTGACCCTGGCCTGCGTCAGCAATGGTGTGGCCAGCAGGAGCAGGGCAGTGACCATTCCCCTGTACTCGGCACTGCCGAGGCCACACCTCGAGTGCTGTGTTCAGTTCTGGGCTCCTCACTGCAAGAAAGACATTGAGGGGTTGGAGCGTGTCCAGAGAAGGGCAGCGGAGCTGGGGAAGGGTCTGGAGCACAAATCCTATGAGGAGCACAGGTCCTGAGGGAGCTGGGGGTGTTTAGCCTGGAGAAGAGGATGCTCGGGAGGAAGCTTATCACTCTCCACAACTGCCTGAAAGGAGCGTGTAGCCAGGTGGAGGTCGGTCTCTTCTCCCAGACAACTAGTGACAGGACAAGAGGACTAAGTCTTAACCACAAGGGGAGGTTTAGGTTGGACATTAGGAGGAAATTCTTCACAGAAGGGGTGATTAGACATTGGAATGGGCTGCCCAGGGAGGTGGTGTTCCTGGAGGTGTTTAAGGAAAGACTGGACATGGCACTTAGTGCTATGGTCTAGTTGGGTCAGAGGTCGGACTTGATGATCTCACAGGTCTTTTCCAACCTAACTGACTTTCCGATTCTTTGGCAGCAGCCAGTGCTCCACACCAAGATATCCCAATGACCAGGACAGGGTTCTCCCAGGGCATGAGCTGTGTCTCCCAGTAAGGGACATCCATGCCCAGTGGGTCTGGGGCTCACAGCGCTGAGGCGTTCGGTTAGTGTGGCAAAGGGAAGGGGAAAGAGAAGGGAATGAGCGCCCCTCTACAACCGCCTGCCATAGACACACACTTACTGTCACTGTGCCACCACCTGTTCCTGCTCACTCCATACTGCCCATCTCCACTTGGCAGCAGGCCCTCCCTGTGGCACCTTTTCTCCAAGTAGAGCCAGCTCCTTGTCATCCTCCTCTCCATCCACAGAGTCTTGTTCTGAATTTGCACAGAACAAGTGCGATGCTTTTACCCCATGTGCAGTCCACACCTGCCTCTGCTTCTTCACTGAGAGCAGGTTGGGGCAGAACCTCGTCCAGCACAGGAGATCCAAAACCAGACAGGGAAAGCTGCATCTACAGCACAGGTTTAAGACAGCTTCCACCAGACCAGGATGGATTAAAGACAGCATCCCCCAGCCCAGGGTGTGTTAAACACGGCTTCCCCCAGGCTCCCCGGAAGAGACCATCCCCTGGACAAGTCACCGTCACAGCCAGCACTGATCACGTTACCTTTGGCACACTGCAGCACTAGAGACAGGGGAAGATAAAACCATGCCAGTCCAGGAAAAGCCATGTGAAGACCAAGCCTCTGGTTGTACATAAATATTTCAGTGCACCATTCGTGACCTGGCTAGCAACCCTGCTAAGGCAGCAGAGTAAACCCATATTATTGAGCCTTGCTGAAAGGAAGCATCTCCACAACTCACTGACTCCTTGTGTAGAAAGTAGTTCCTTAAATAAGACATACAGCGTGTAAGCCTTCAATCCATTTTTCTTCTTCATAGGCTAATTAAGCTTCATAGTATGCTCCTAGACATAACCTTTCCCCCTTCTTTATCCAAAATACTGGAATTCAAGATTATCTAATTTTTCTGTGTTTACCTGACAAATATTCTACTTCTCACTGCAGCTTATCACCTAAAGCCTAACTCTTTTTTTCTCTCTCTTTATTTAAGTACCAAGCTGATATTTATTTTTCCTCCCTCAGTCTCCTGTGGGCATGTAACCTTTCTCAACATCAATTATGTGTGGGATTCTCTGGCAGGTGGTGTGTAAGGTGGCTGATGATCCTGTAAACCTGTAGACAGAAGCCAGTTCCTCAAGATCTTCCCAGATGCACACTCTGGAGGAATCTACCCACGGCTGTGCTTACCCAGAAGAAAACAACAAAAAATCCAACCAAATTAAAAACAACAACAAAAACCTCTTTCTCTTTCCCTTGGAGTATATACCATGCCCTGTGCCAGGGACACAGCTATTCCATGTGCAGGAGGTACAAGTGCACTAAGCATGTGAGGCTGACAGGGCCTATCCACCAGCCTGTAATATTTGGGAGGTAGTAGTATTTGGTCAGAAGGGTGATTCCACTTCTGTTCCTCCACCGCAGTCTGTGGCATTATATCACTCTCTATTCTTGACCCACACCGTGGGTAGCAAAGTATTGTGATAGCACAAATCTTCTGCTTAAGTTTTCTTGTATGTGAAGAGTGAATATTAACTACCTACTTAGTAAGAGTATAGCACAGAGCTTGTTAACCTTTGTGGACACTAAGCATTAGCATCTGGTATTCTTGTGAGCCAGAATGAATGGGGAAAGAACAACCAGGCCACATCAACAGCTGCTGTCTCTATTAAAATATTCTCTGAGCTCTCAGCCCTGGAAACCACCCAACCCTGAAAGCTACTGAAAGGATGATCCTAATGATACCAGTTTGTAATTCATTACCAATTTGTTCTGACAAGTGGAAAATACCTGCCCAAAGGTTGTTTCTCCTACGTGCCCACATTCCAGATTGTGTGGATTCTCATTCTATGTCCATGTGTGTTCTCTGGGGGAAAACAAACTCACTGTGGGATGTTTTTTTAAACTATCTCTCTATAATTAGCATTGGTCAAGGATTTGTGCTGCATATTGCAATAACATTTCCTCTGATAATGCATCAAGATTTTGTTTCTATGAACAACATTCTCACACAGGAAAAATCCATTTAAAAGGAAAACAGTTAAAGGCTGGTTAGAAGGGGAAGGGGTTTCATACAAGCTTGTTTCAAAACAGAACTGTTATTTCCTTCATAATTTAAACCCAGAAGCATTGTGCAGTCTCCTCCCATGCTAGTTAAGACAGGTACAGACTCCTCTTACAGATACCACAGTGCTTATTGACCACAAGTAAAAGTACATCTCCATGTGGTTAACAACATTATCATTGACTAACCCACAAAATAGTTCACAGAAGTGGGGATTCAAATACATTTACCTTTGATATTAACATAATCTCTGATTTTAAGTGCTTTGGCAGAAAACTCAATATTTCTTTTAAAAAATCCAAATTTTACTATTATAATATTTTGGTTTTAAACTAAAGCAAGTATTCTAGTTTGATATTAATTTTTATTTGTTTTCTTAAGAAAAAAAAAGATGTTTATATCAGGAAATCTTGGCTCTGGATCTGTTTTTATTAATTGGCAATGAGAAAATATCTTCTAAAGCAGAATATCTTGTTCCCATTTAGCCTAAGTGAAAAGTAAAATGCTACTGACTCTTCTCAGTATACAGTCAGTTATTTTATCTTAGCCACGTTCCCAGGGAGGATCAAGGCATTTGCCAGTCCCTGGGAATAAACTTCATATGATAATAAGTAAACACTTCTATTTCCTTCAACGAGAGACGTTACTAGTCCATAGGTGGAAAGACAATCTTCCTCCCTTTTATAGCAAAGCAAGCCAAGCCATGCTTTAGCCTAATGTGATCACACTGAATTTCCATTACTTTCAACCCCAATTAAAAGAGAATCACAAGAATATAGGATTTGCTATATCAAATCTTCTGATTTAAGAAACTGCAGTTTAAGAATCATGACGAATGGGATATATTTCAGGACAGCACTTTGTTACAGAAGTAAGAAGAAAGCTCTTAGCACAAAATCCAGCTCAAATCAGCCGTGACTAGTCCTGTAGAGGAATACTGTAATAGAGGATGAGACACAAGATGAGTTGTTTTAGGATAGCATTCATGTAATAGTTAAGCACTTGGGCAAATATGTGTTGACCTAAATTCAAAATGTGCTACTGCTGCTGCTTGTGATAATAAAAGAAACAATAATAAAACAAACAATAAAACAAACCTCTGCAATGCCAAGGGCTTATATTTTTCAGGAAGATAGCAAGGCTGGCCCTGTGCTGCATGTCATTTTTATTCTGCATTTGTGCTGTTCAATTCTAGATTTCGTATTTCTTTCTAAAAAAGAAAAACAGTCAGGAAAAAAAACAACTTTATGAAACTTTTTAGCAATTGCATAAGACTGAAGGAGACATGAGAAGTCTAGGACCTGATAAAATCAGTGGGATTTTCAAATGCTTGTGATCAAAACACTTGTATTCTCAAGAGACTTAAAATGTCAAGTAATATCAATATGCTTTCTGATTTCTAAGCTTTAGGCTACATTCTGTTCATACCTCCAAGCTTTTTCAAGCTTTTTTCCACAAACATAAGACTTTGGAGTACGTTTTCTCCCCCCTCTTTAATAAAAGCTGCAATTTCCCTGAAATTTCAAGACTCAACATACGGGAACTTTAAGGAATACACTAAATAGCTTAAATGTCATTATAAAATTGTAATATTTGGCAACACTGCCACAAATGCACGATTATCGACAGGTTCAGTTACACTGTTGCAAGGTGTGATCCTCGCGTGGAGCAAGTTTCTTTAGCAAGATGATAAAACTTTTTCTGAGCAGGGAGATTCCAGTTCTGTACTGGGACAGCTACAGATCTTGTCATCTAGAGAACCAAAATGGTCAGTGAATACTTGGGATTGGGCAGGGGTTAGCTAAATTGAGCATGTCTGCTATGCCATGAGATTGCACTAATGAAATGCAAGAGTGTTTATTAGAGGCAGGGAGGAACAGCTGTAACTTCTGTTGTCAGACACACTGCAAAGGCACTTCTACATTGCTGGGTGACCATTAATATTGCACTAGAACTGGGAGCACAGTCTGTTAGCTCCAATAAACAGAAAATCTTTGATAATTTTCCGGTGAATCTTTAGAAAATTCCTGTGAACTTACAGGTATGAGATAGAAATTACTGTAATTATGATGTGCATACTACAGGTCCAAAGACATTTCATTATATGTACTGCCAGTGCAAAGGATCAGCTCTTGTGAGGTTCCTGCAACACGTGGACACAGATGTCAAAAAACAGCTAATTTCTTAATTTGATTAAGGAAGAACCCAAGAGATGTAAATTCCCTAGGCACAACTACTGGAAAGCATAATATCCATGAAGTTCGCTTAAAAATTCCCAGTGAAGCTCCTGCCAGCTTTTTCTGCTCAAATAAAACCTGTCAGTGAATGGTCCTCAGCCTTCAAAGTCCCACATGCACCAATACTAAGCAAGCCATACATTGCATGAAATTGTTTTGTCCTCAGTTTTAATTTTCCCTGGGCATAAACAAGTTTGATTACTTAGGGCTTTAAATCTTTACAAAGCCATGCAGGCTTTGAAGAAAATATGATAATTCTCTGCTGAACAGGAATTGTTGCTTTCACTGTTCGTTTTACTCTTTCTCTGCAGTTCAGGCAAAGTTTAGGGAAGATCTTTTGCCAGTCTTGTACACTTTCCACAGTGTCAGAAAAGTAATATGAAGTACTGAAAGAACCATACAAAATATTGATTTCCCTCTAAATCACTAAACTCACCAACACATTGTTTAGTTCAGCTTTGAAAGCAGTTTTGTTAGAAAGATTCTAAAAAGATATCTCTATTTTCTCTGACACGAAGACTGAAAATTTTCATCCCTTCAAAAATCTGCTTGTTCTTTATATTCTCTTCATGCTCTTTATGCCTGTTTTACATAAAGAAAAGGAAATGCATTTTTTTAAATACTCTTTGAACTATACTATAATCTTCTGGCCCAACAGTCAAAATCTTACAGCAACCTGGCACAACTCAGTTTTGTCACAAGCCGTTCAGATTTGGTAGGCGTTCAGGAAGCAATGCGACCTTGCACAGGGATCCTCCCTGATACCTACACTAGGCAGGCAGTCTGCTTTCCTGCATAAACTTGGAAACCATCGTTTCTCACAGTTATAACTTCAGGCCATAAATGTGTCATAAGGACAATTGTGGAATATCAGGTTCTGATTCTGTCTACTTGATCAATCAATACATTTTTAAAGATACAGTGTTGCACACAATCTGTGTGCACAATCTGTGAAGTTAATTTTTAGAGACATAGTACTGTTTACATAAGAGAACTAAATATTACATTTCCATCACAAGTGAGATCCTTGGTGCCTCCAATGACTGGAGACAATATTGCAATGTATTCCTTAGACTGGGAATCCATTCTCTCAGTTCGTTTCAGGCATCATCTCAGGAGATCTCATTAACTGTTGTGTTGCTCATGCAATAGGTTTACCTGCTTTGTAAGAAGAATAGCCGTGCAACCCTAAGTTAAAATTTTGTAAACAACAACAAGGTCAGATCACCCCATATGCTGCTCTTGTAATCTGGTTTTCATTACTTCTCTGGATCTATGTGCACACTTGACATACCTGGAAAACAGAAGCTTTTAAACTGAATAGGCAAAAAAAAAAAAAAAAGATGCATCCAAACTTAGTGATTTTTTTTATGAACAGCACTTCTCTGTGAATCAGTTTGCTGATCTGTATGACATTTATATAAATATTTACCCAAATCACCAGGGATTGTGAATCTTCATGAATCATTGTTTGTGAAACACTTTTTAATCCTTGAGTGAAGTGTAACACATACATTCAGAGTATGGATCTGATCAATGGCAGAAGATGAATGTGAAGAATAGATTTTTAAAAAATCACATCACCTCTTTTTTCCGTGTTCAAAATTGGTTTAAAAATTTTCTCTTACAAATGCAAATCTTTCTTTTGCACTCAGACATTATATGGTTGGTACACATGTTGGTGATGACTAGGACACAGTTTCAGCATATTTGAGTGTGTTCACTTTTATTAAGAGAAAAAAGCAGGTATTGCTAGCATATACTATTTGAAATTAATGCCTACATCAGTTTCTTTTACTCTTTCTATACAGAAATATCAATCAGAATTATTGAAATTAAAATATTATAACAATAAATGCTCTTAACTCATACGTACATAAAGTCCTTTCTGGCAAAATTCTTTGCTTCAAGAAACGAGTAAACTAAATGAGCATACTGGCTGCTTCACTCAGCTGTCATCTCTCTAAAGGCTCTATGAGTAAGCCTGACACACTTCATCTCTCACGTTACCATCATCTACATGCTTCTGTTAGTGTCTCCTTTGCTAAACTTGATGGCATCTTCAGTTAAAGGAATACAAGTGAAGCAAAGTGTGGGACTGGAAATGAACAAAATAACCAGGAGATTGGTTAAAAAAAACTATCATGAAGCTTGTGTGCATACTGCTTTAGTTGCTACAATATCAGAACATGAGAGCCATATAATTCACCATTGCAGGACAATCTGTATTTGATACTTGTCATGACCTAGGCACAAAGAATTGTCAGCTGTTCACTGTTTCAAAGTATTTCTGTAACAGATGCTCAGACATAACAATAAAATAGTTTCTAATGTGGGGTACCAGATTTTTAAGCAACAAAATTGTGGAAGGCAAAGTTTGGAAATATATTTTCTCACCCCATCCTTCACTGCAGCAGAATGGTTGTTTATAACACAGTTTTATAGTGTTCTGCAGCTCCATTGATGATATGATCCATGCAAACAGAATGGTGACAAACTGTGCTTAGACAAATATCCTCCCATCTGCACCTTTACCTGAACATCCAATTCACCTGGACCATGTAACACCTTCCAGAAGACATCTGGATGTTTGCTTGATGATGTCATGTCTATACCTGAGGTAATCTGAGCTTGATTCTTCTGTGACCACGAGCCGTAGTTCAGACTCACTAATGACAGTATTCTTTTGTCACCTGCTTGCTGCTGGCTTTGGAAAGGCTCCATTTCACCACATACCAGTTCTTGGTCATTCCTTACAGAGGCTTAACACCAAGATCCCATACAGTTTCATAAAAACATATGAGTTTCCAAATGATAAGAGGTGAGATGCCTCTTCCTATGAAGCGAGCCCAAAGAGCTCTTTAAACTGAAACCTTACTCGATGTGCTCCAGTGGGTGAGAGTACCAGGAGAAAAGTATAAACTGTTTAATGCAAAGCTTTTCTCCACAAGCAAAAATGTTTGATCATCTCAGTCAAAGTAATGAAGAAAAACAGCAGCTGTGCTTGCAGTGCTTAATCCACTATTGTTCTGTGATATCACAAGTCTCATTATACTTAGAAGTATGCCTCCATTACGGCAATTTTCTTCTAAATGCTCAGCACTGTCACCAGTTACCTAATATACTATGGTCTCTTAAATCACATTTGTGTTAATAGAGTCAGAAGATCAAATGCTAAGAAATAAAAAATAAAACTGTCTGTTGATCAATAGGTCCCTGGAAAATGGCTATCAGACAGAAGCCAAGGTTGTGGTTTATCACGCCCTGATAAGCCCCAGCTGACAAGAATCCCCTCAAAAGAGGCAGGGGAGGGAGTTTGAGAACAGCCTGGGAAGCTTTTCATTTATGGAGAGAGTAGCCTATCTCATGCTGAAGGAGAACTAGAGATATTGATAATTTGGACTATAGATTTTGAAAACTCAGGTAAGAAAGTTTCTTATGTAAATAGGGAGGGTTTTCTTATTCCTTCCTTATCTTTTCTTACTAAAACTTTTAAAATTATTTCAGCAGTAGTAGGATTGTTAGGTAAAATGTATTCTTTCTCTTGTCTATTCTAAGTCAAAGAATACAAGTGTAGCTAAAGTATTTCTGCCACCACTGTATTGTCACAAAGTGAAAAGTGTTACTTGTTAAAAAGGAAACAAAATAATGCTATAAAAACATTAACTAAAATATAACTCCCAGTGGTGCATTTAATAATGCTTGGGTGGCAGATTGAGAAAAGTGCTGGGTGATGTCAAAATAGTTAGGTTCTTCACAAGGACACAGCACATGTCCTTGTTATCAATTTTGTCTTTATCAGTAATTTCTGTAACAGCAAGAGCTTCTATCCAAAGTAATAAGGGACTTGAGCTTTTGATTTTTCACCAATATCTGAGTGAGGCATGTTGCTATCTGGCTTTTCTGCTGCTTCTGTCACCTTCTTTCCAACACTAAATTAATCATGCAGGTGACCTTGCCGGTTTTTATTAAGCACAGCAGGCTGTATGAGCTATTGCTGGAAAAGTGTGACATTGTTCAACTAGTGGGGTCCTACATCTATTTTTTCTAATATGCTTTCACTGCCACTTCTAAGTACAGGATGTATTTCTCCTGTCATGCACAGTTTCTTTCATTTGCCATAAATTAAAAATAATTACACTGTTAAAAGGATAGTACAGCATAATCAAATATTCTGTAACTGCTTATAAAGAAAAGCATGAAACAACGCTGTACACAGGACTCATGGTAATCTTGGTAGCTTCCATACCAACGTATTGAGTGAATGGGTATTAAAATTTGACAAGGGTCTCAAAAGAATGCAGGGAAGTCTGAAATGGCACTGCGTGATTACAGTACATGTACCACTGCATGTTTCCAAAGAATGGGCAGGAGGCCATCTAGAAACTCCAAACGTGTTGGTCTGATCCCCTAAATTTGCCATAACAGTAAGGGAATAAGTCAATAAGCCTTTCCATCTTAAATTTTGAATTCCTCAGTGTTTATGAACAAGAGCATATGATCTGGGAAAGTAAGGCTACTTCTGTAGCAAAGATATGGCTTTTCATGCTCATGATTCATCTTGCATAATTATGAATGAATTGTCTTACAAATCTCTGCTTCTCTATTTGTTTTGGAAAGTGTAACTGAACTCTACTCCTGAAGTCCCTGACAAGTTCTCCAATACTGAGTTTATTCTGTTCAGACACCTACACACCTGCAGTGTCTCCTCTGGCTAGAGAAGTGTCTGACAGGCATAGGACCTGAGAGCAAGGATCTGATGTGTTGTGGGTGGAAATCATTGTGGTATAGTAACTAGAAACACTTCTGTAATGCAGGAGACAGGAGAAAGAATTACTTTTCTATTTGCATGGATGCATGGAATTAAGCTTGAAAGATTACTTCAATGTGCAAAACACGATGCAATTAAGAGATGAGGCAGTAAAGCTGTAGTCTGATACCAGCCATTGAGTTGTTCCACTGAGCATCAGACCTTGTTTGCTGAAGGACCACAAGCTGCATTGGAGGCTACTGGGATCTGCTCTGTCCCTGCCATTCGATCTAGCTCTGCAGGTCACAGCATGTGCCAGCCAGGTGCATCAGGCATGCTGATGGCAAGTGTGAGAGGGACTACATAGCTCTAGCTAGGAGGAGAATTAAACACCAGTCTGCTTTGCCTTAAGACATGAACAGTGTTTCCTAGTCATTAAATGTTTATCACAATAACCCTGGTGTTTTCACCATGCTTCTTGAATGTGACAGTTTATTATGGCATCAAAATGACTGAAAATGAGATTCAGAAGAAGTTAAATCATGTTGCTGAAACAGCATGCAGAAAGCTATTTTCAAATTAGGCATAGAAAACACTGAAAAAAAATAGGTTAATTAGCATTTTCAAAGGACTTCTGAAAACATGAGACTATTGGACAATGTTGGGATGCCAGTGTGGCCTGACAGCCTGCTTATAGCATCAAAGGAACATCTGGACAGATGCATGCAGCAGTAAGGATGAACAAAACACAGATTCCTTGCCTACTGGCAGTAGATACCGCACTGGGCAACTTTAAATGGTTCTCTGGATGCTTCAGACAACAGTTGTTATTCTCCTAGAGAGAAGAGCCATATAAATAGACTGACGTGCCTGTGATTCTGATTAGCTGACTTTAAATTTTGAAGATCAAAAGCCTTCAGGATATACTGCTGGGGAAGAAAGAACACTGATGTGCTTGACGGGTCGGTGGGATGGGATACGGAGGCAGGATACTGGCTCGCTGAATACTACCCTAGCTAGCCGGGACCTTAACATCTTGGAGACGTTCCCCGCTTTCCTGTAGGACCTTAGCTGTCCCACTGTGGCTGGACTGCCCTGAAGCGCAGGCAGGTACCGCCTTTCCTCGGCAAGCGTGGGGAGAACGAGGGGGGAAGGTCTCGAAGTCCAGGGCTGAGAGGCGCATCCTGCGCCGGGAACCGATGGGAAGCAGCGCGCGCGTGGGCGCTCCCTGCGCGCCGCCTGCCATCGCTCCCCGGCCCCTTCCCCTCCCTGCGGGGCGGGCTCGGGCCCCGCCGCAGCCTC